>JAJOZX010008717.1:0-67500 GCA_023014485.1 Bathynomus jamesi
TATATATAATATGTATATATATATATATGGGATGAATTTCACAATTAAACACGTGAAATGATTGAATGATGCAAACCCACAAAGAAATAATTTTTTTTTTTATATATATATATATATATATATATATATATATATATGTTTGTGTGTATGAAGAAACTGTTGGAGAAAAATACAGTTCGCAACTATTTATATGCAAAAGTGTGTGCAAACAAACCCGTTCAACTAGTCCCATTTCTTTCAAATGTTTGATGTACGAATGCGGCCAAGAGGATAAGACAGTAAGAATTTTATGCAATAAAAGTTTATAACACGCACAGGATCGAACTCGAACGTAAACGGGTGAGCCACACAACCTCACTCTGATTCTTCTCTTTCTTACTCCCCTCCCCCTCACCCCCTCACCCCCGTCACATGGAGTAAAATTTGATTAAGTTTATTATGACTTACTTTTTATTTGTGCTAATTTTAAAACTAAAATTTAGTTATATATTTGAAGTGATACGTAAAACAAATTGTAAATTGAACGAGTTTTCCTTCACCTAATTGGCAACAAAGTCTCCTATTTTGATTTATGAGTCCTTGAGTCGAAACTTTTGTTTTATTTGTTGATCTAATTTATGAAAACGTCATTCTACTTCTCTTCTCTTTTGTTTTAACTGTGGCGATTTCGTGATTCGACATATATTTGGTATCTGGAAATGCGTTTAGAGAAAAGTAAATAGCCTACTTTCCAGTTAATTATGCTGCCACGTTGGAACACTGCTTCCTCCTACTTTGGGAGACCTTCTTTCGTGTTCAGATTTCATTAACTCATGGTTCGGATCCCACTTAAAATTATAGGTCTCTCCATCACAAAGGAGGTTAAAACGTGGCCTAGGTTGTTTAAAGTGTAATACGTATACTGCTCATGGGTATTTAACGTTTGTTTAAGGGTACGCACAATATTAACTAAAAAGCAGCTTCGATCACCTAAATGCATCAGTTCAGCAAATAAAATTTAGTGTTTGACTCGCTACTGATCCAGACCAATGAGTACGTGAAGTATAAAGCTGGTGACCCTGCGGGAGCTGTACCCATTTGGTCGACGAGGTATAAAACATCGACGCTCTTATAAAAAACTAACAACCTAACTTAACTAAACCGAGCCGAACCTGACTTAATGTAACTCACAAAAAATTGTCGATTTTGTCATGCAAGATATCTTCAGCCTGACCCTGAGATGCATGTAAACGATATAAGACGGTGTTACGTACCAGTCCTTATATCTGGTTTGTTTCTACTTCTTTTTTTCCGGCCTTAGGCCATCTGATCGATTCGACATTCTATCGACAAGTTATTATTAGGCTAAGTTAAGTTAGGTTTCGTTTTTTAGTGTGTCGATGTTTTGGTCTTGAAGATGAAATGTGTATAGGCCTTTTTTTCATGCTTATGAGAGAGCCATAATAAAGGTTTGAAAAACCAATTTTGATTGGCATGATTGGCCAGTGTCAATGAAACGGTTGTTGCTGTCATTCCTCGTAATTCATTCTGTGTTTTCGCATATGAAGTCAGATTTATACTGTATTGCACGTTAAAGTTGAGCAATATATATATATATATATATATATATATTTTTTTTTAATTGGGTTGTTTAACCTCTTTCGCAACATCTAAGGTCATATGACGGAGGGGACCTACAGCTTTACGTGGGATCCGAACCACGGGTCGCTACATAATCTGGGCGCAGAGGACGGTGTCCCATCCAACTACTACCCAGATCCAATGTCGCTTAACTTTGCCGATCTCCGGGAAGCGGTGTTACGACATCGGCCACGACGTAGCCCATATATATATATATATAATGAGGGTAATTCAATAAATATCCGCACTTTTTATTTTCACATCTGATAGATTATAAACACACCACTTCTCAATATAGTCTCCCTGTTTCTCAATACACTTAGTCCAGCGATGTACAAGCTTCCTAATGCCATCTCAAAAGAATGTTTTTGGCTGTGTGCGTAGCCAGTCATGCACCGCCTCCTTCAGGTCATCATCGCCTTGGAATCGCTGACCTCTCAAAGCGTCTTTTAGTGGTCCAAACAGGTAAAAATCCAAAGGTGCCAAGTCTAGACTGTAGGCTGGATGGTCGAGAACTTCAAATTTAAGTTCTTGAAGCCATTTTCTAGTCTGCGCAGCGGTATGAGGGCGCGCATTGTCGTGTAACAGAATAACACCTACCGACAATCTCCTCCTCCGTTTTGTGCGAATTGCTTGCTTTAACTCATTCCGAAGCATGTCAGAATACGATGCACTTGTTACTGTAGTTCCACGCTCTTGATAATGTTCAAGGATAGGTCCTCGTGTATCCCAAAACGGTGTTAGCATAACTTTACCTGCTGACGGCTGTGCTTTGAACTTCCTTGCAACGGGAGATGTTTGATGCTTCCATTGCATGCTTTGTCGTTTGCTTTCTGGTTCATAGTGATGGATCCAGGTTTCATCTCCAGTGATAATGCGCTCCAAAAAGTTTTCACCTTCATTATGATACCACGCCAAAAGACGAGAGCAGACGTTCATACGATTACGCTTGTGCTCTTCTGTCAACTGTTTCGACACCCATCTTGCACGAAACTTGTGAAAGCCAAGAATGTCACGAACTATCGAATAGGTTGACCCTTGACTGATGTCTAATGAAGCTGCAATTTCTTTTATTGTTAATCTTCTGTCATCGAAAATCATGGCTCTGGCTTCTTCCTGCTTATCACCACTGGTTGATGTTGACGGTCGTCCTGAGCGCTGAGCATCTGTCACACATGTCCGACCTTTCTTGAACATTTGAATCCACTCGTACACACTTCGCCGTGGTAACGCATTATTCCCATACTGAGCACATAAACGCGTGTGAATTTCAGCTCCTTTCTCACCTTCTGCCCACAAAAAACGAACCACGGATCTCTGTTCTTCCAGAGTACAAATTGAAAGCGGCGCAGCCATGCTCACTACTCGTACGATATGTGACAGCTACGAGTAGCCTAAATAAGCCTATAGATCTCAGTTTGGCTCGTTATTACGAGTATATTATATATACTATATATTATTATTAAAATAAATAAAAAGTGCGGATACTTATTGAAGTACCCTCGCTCGTGTGTGTGTATACACACACACACACACACACACACACACACACACACACACACACCCTCCTGGTATGAAAGAGAAACAAACTGGAATGAGAGAGAAGGCAGATTTTGTACTGTAGAATGCGAAGCCCAAATCTTTTTAATGCCCTTCTAAAGAAGTGAGGAACCTTCAGCACCGCGACCTGAATAACTTCAAGAACCAGCTTGACAGATTCCTGTGCAGAGTCCCTGATGACCAGCCATGCGTGGCTGGCTACGAGGGCAGGAGGAGATCAGACGGCAATTCCCTCCTTCACCAAATCCCGCAAATGAGGCGGGATGCTGTAGAGGGGTTGACCTGAACCGTTGTTCAAACTTGTATAAAGTAAGTATATATGTTATCCCATATATATATATATATATATATATATATATATATATATATATGATGCAAATCCACAAGGAAAAAGAAAAATGATCCAAATTCTTTCGTGTATTCAGAAGTACACCTCGTCAGGGAATGACGTCATTCCCTGACGAGGTGTACTTCTGAATACACGAAAGGCCTTGGAATCATTTTTCTTTTTGTGGATTTGCATCAATCATTCATTTCACCTGTTTAATTGTGAAATTCACCCCATATATGTTAGGGATTTACAAATATTTGGTATTTGGTAAAAAATTAGGGTATTCGGTATTCGGCCCAATAGTTTTTGTTTTTAACCGAATATCGAATACTTGATAATTAGGGTAAATAACATGATGTAGGAAATGGAACTTAAAATGTATTTTTTTATTTCGAAGAATAATTACAAACTAATCCAACTAGGTTTGGTGATACTAATAAGTAATAACTTACAAAACATGAACTGGCAGTAATAATAATTATCGTAAAAACAGAATCTACGAGTAATAATTGAAATTTAAAGCAAGTTGATTATCGTATAGAAAAATTAGTCGTTCAATAGCATCAGGAACTAAACGATTACGTGCGTCAGTAATTACATTTTTGCAGAAATGAACAACCGTTCACTTCGTACACTCGTGGGTGGCGTGGTGAAATACAGTATTTGCGAGCAAGTACTAATAGTTTCGGGAATCTTTCGCCATTATGGTGCCACCAATCAAGATGGTTCGTGTCGCGAGTGATTCGTGGTTCCTTTGAATAGATGTCTAATTCCTTTTAACAACTTCTAGCCGAAGTTTGTTCTTGGTATAATTGATCCTTCAGTTAAATGGTATCGCGATGTCGATGATGTGTTTGTTATCCTCTCGAAAAGTTGAGATCAGCGGTTCCCACCCATTTTTTTGCTGCGACTCTAAATTGGCCACCAACAGGACCTCCCGACCCTCAAGCTTATGATGAAATTTAAATATGTATATAAATATAAAATGAATTAAGAAATGGTGAATATAGTGACCCTTCGTGACCCTACTTTATTTATACGCTTAACTCAAAATAAACCTTTATTTAATATTTTTACCAAAAATATCCATTCGAATGCATAAGTACATTGATTTTCTTCTCACGCTGTTTCCACAAAGAGGGGTATCTTAATCGACTTGTTTCTCCGTGTCAAGCTAATCTGGTTACTAAGATAAATTGTACTGTTAGAAATTTCCTTTGTAACGACAAGCCTAAGTTTGCCTCTGATAATGCCGAAGTTTATAGAATTCCATGTGGAAACTGTCGCAAAGTTTACACTGGAGAAACTAATAATTCTGCTGACAGAATTTATAAACATAAATACAGTCTTCGAACCGGCGATCCTAATTCGGCCCTACATCAGCATAGGACTATCCCGGATCATTCTATTAATACTAATAAATCTTTTCAGTTGCGTATAAAAGATAAAACAAGAGGAAATTGACCGAGTCCTTTTCAATTGAAAATGTTAATAACTTTAACATCGATCCATTTTTAAATCAAATTATATCCCAAGACGCTCCTTTTAAATCTTTCCTGCACCTCTCTCCTCTGCCAAATATACGAGGTTCATGTACCGTTCATTCCAGGGCTCTCACTTCTAAGGTAATTGTCTTACAGTGAGAAATTTTGGCTCATCCAAGGTAATTTTTAAGGTAATGGGAATTTCGAGGTAATTTGAAGGATTTCTCTGGCATAATCTAAGGTAATCCGAGATACTTTTAGAGTAGCATCAGCCGCATTCAAAATATATGGCATGTTAATTATTTTTCTGTAGGTTTGTGGCATCAAACATGGATAGTTCTGGTACTCCCCATCAGGCAGATGGGAAGTACCCTGTAGAGGGTAGTTCTGGCATCAGGCGCGTCTCTCGTCTCCCTGAAAAACACAAGTCTCGTCAGCTTACTCCACACGAAAAATGAGCTTCGTCAAAATGGAATATCTGCTCATCACTTGTCAATGGATGCCCAACTCAAGTCAGCTCTTGAAAATGTGAGTAGCCATGCGACTGATAGAGTGCAAATACAGGGTGTTTCAGGTCGACCCTAGAAATATGGAAAAGAAACGCTTAATATTAGTTACGGAATTACTATGACAAACTTCAAATACCAAATACAAACAAAAAATTCCTCCAATTTGTAGTTTGTATTTGGTATTTGAAGTTTGTCATAGTAATTTTGTAACTAATATGAAGTTTTTCTTTTCCATATTTCTAGGGTCGACCTGAAACACCCTGTATATTCTCTCAAAGAAATTTGAGTAGTTAACTATTATAATTTTTTTGACACATCAGCTTTTTCAACATATATACTGTATTTTGTGTTTGCATAAATAAAAGGGGAAGATTTTATGTTTGACTGAATTTGAGGAAATCAGTTTATTGAATATGCCAAAAAGCTCATGATAATTTTTTCAGTGTATTATTCTTGAAGCAGTGCCAGTGTAGGGATGTACGTATATCAACTATTACCTTCCTGCAAAACATTAGAATAATAAAATTTACAATTATAAACATGATTATGGATCTTTTACATTCTGAATGTTGATTATGGTATCGCCAAGGATTCGAAAAGCACCTAGATTATCCCACTTTAAGATGAGATTCCAGTGTATGAGATACTCATTTTAAAAGCAAGCAGTCCTCTACTTATGTGAACAGGTTACGTTCCTGGACCTTGTTCGTAAGTCCAAATTTACTCTTGTAAATCCCAGAAAATTTGTTATGTACAGTATGTATTGTCAAATATGAATTATTAAAGAATATACAGTACATGTATTGTAGTAATAAATAAATGAGCTCTTTGTCCTTTAATATTGTCCCAACAGTTGACCGATTAACACCAAGAGAACGGGCAATATCAACCATCTTCTCACCTTTTTCTGCACGCTTAATAACATCCACCTTCTGTTCAAATGTAAATGTGCATCTCTTCTTACTACTACTATCACCACTAACTCCACAGTCACCACTCTTGCGCCTAGAAGTTTGAATGCAAAAAAATTTCACTTTTCTACGTGAAGGTCAAATTATGATGATAAAAACCCACTCTAATAGACAGAGTTTATTTCCACAACAGTTTCGATGCCCACTGGCATCCTTTTCGGGTGGATACAGAAAAACGAATGAACCAAAAACAAGAGGAAAACAGTTCAGGGACCATTAAGAAATTCGCACCTTGGTTAGACCCCGTTCTCCCGACACAAGAATGGTATTTTATTAAAGGGTCCCGCTTATAAGTACATTCGCACAAATTTAAAACTATGTGCTTGTTCTATACATACAGATTCTTTTATTTTAGATGATTATTTATTATTACATTTATTACATTTATTATTGCATTATTATTTATTACAGAAATTATAAATTTATTATTACATTGTTGTTTATTACAGAAATTATAAATCGAAAAACGAATGAAAAAGGCGAGAAGGAAACAACCCAGAAACCATTAAGAAATTCGCACCTAGGTTAGATCCCGTTCTCCCGACTCCGGAAGGGCATTTTATTAAAGGGTCCCGCTTATAAGTATCTTCTTGTTCTATACATACAGATTCTATTATTTTGACATAATTACTGCATTTATTATTACATTTACGTTTTTTAACATTTATTATTATTACCTTTACATTTATTATTACATTTACATTTATTACTATTACGTTTATTATTCCATTTACATTTTATCGAAGGGAAAAAAAACCGAATGAACCAAAAGCGAGAAAGGAAACAACCCAAAGACCTTTAAGAAATTCACACTTAGGTTAGAACCCGTTCACCTGACTCCGTAAGGGATTTTTTGACCAACAATCTCATTAGAGGGTCCAGCTTATAAGTACCTTCGCACAAATTAAAATTATCCACTTGTTCTATCCATACAGATTCTATTATTTTTCGTTTAACATAATTATTGCATTTATAAAGTAACTTACTTGATTCCCAATCTATAGCATGATCATTTTGGCTGGCGTGATAAAAAATTGCATTATTAATATTACAACTTCTGAAGGCATATTTATGTTCTTTAATACGGGTTTCAATATTTCTTCCAGTTTCTCCTACGTATACTAAATCACAACTTTTACAGGGAATGCTGTAGGCACAGGCTTGTTCCTGCTTTGCAACGTTATTCCTAACCAATTTACTTTTTACAGTAGATGAATATTTGAACGCCAAAGCAAACTTAAAATCTTAAGCCGGCCGCAATGTCAGGCAAACTCACATATTGTTTTTGGTTAACTGAAGGTTCCGGAGGGGCATAAAAAGATTTTCTGGCTTTAAAATACGCCTTTCTGATAAACCACTCTGGATATTTTAAATCCTTAAAAATGTTCCAAATCTTTGAATTTTTCGGGTCCAGCAAATGTGCGCTACAAATCCTGAGTGCTCTTAGAAACCTGGAAGAAATAATTGAGCTTTTAACCCCTTCATCATGATATGAAAAATAATGAATGTACGAATTACAGTGAGTAAGTTTTCTATAGACCGTGAAATTGGGCTTTCCGCAAGCGCAGCCTACCCTAATAAAAATCTTATTAAGGATATTAAGACAGTACCGTATTTTTCAGAATAGTCTACAGTACATACCACTAGCCAGTTGTGAAGTTTATCATTAGCTACTATAATTACTATAATTATATAATATGTACATACATAGTGCGTGTGCTCGCACGCAATACCGCTTACCCTGTAGACGTACCCACCGCACGCCAGTGATGTGTGTGTATATATATGTATGAAAAATATTTCACGAAAGTGACACTGAAAAACATTTATGATGAATAAAACCACGAAGGGAAAGGAAACACAAAGTGGTGCTCAAGCGCTTTCGTCTAATGACATCCTCAGGAACACTCAGTGTTCCTGAGGATGTCATTAGACGAAAGCGCTTGAGCACCACTTTCTGTTTCCTTTCCCTTCATGGTTTTATTCATCATATATTTATTTATTTCATAAATCAATATTTTGAAATTCCAATTCTAGCTTAAGCTTTTTTCAAACGTTTATGGTCTTTCAACCTTTCCAACCGTGCCCTTCCATGAACATGAAGAGGTTGGACAAGTTATTGAAGTACGTTATACTACGCGTCACAAAATTTAATATAAATAATAAATCGACATTATAGGCCAGGCAGTAGCATTATAAGCTCTATAATGTTATTTGAGGTCTATATATTATAAAATACTGTAAATGTTACTGTTGTAAACTATTAAACGACTCTGTAATTCAGATATAAGAAAATGTTACCCGTTTGAGAATATCGTCCCTAAAATAATGAAAAAAATTTTCAACAGAGTTGGGTCGCGGCCACGTCGGAACACCTCTTCTCGTTTAGATCAGTGGGGTTAAGCGACAATGGATGAATGGCCGTCCTCCGCGTTCGGATGATGTACTGACTCGTAGATTGTTTGGATACGTCACATGAATTTTGCTGTTGAGGAAGTTGAATCAAGAATAAAATGGGACTCAAGTTTCTGTCGGAAGATCCCCTGAAATGGGATTGTCGTAAGGTAAGGTGTAAAGAACTTCATAACTTTCTTCATATTGAGATTTCAGGATGTTACTGTTCAGGGTTGCCACTAAGGCTTTAAAAGCTTTAAATTCGCTTTAAATTTTGAATCTGAAAAAAAAAAGTCTTTATTTGGTGTGGGGAGCTTTAAATTGGCTTTATTGCGTAGAATTACTTACGAATGGATAAATAAAGAAAGCCTTTGTTACTTTAAGTTGCTATACTATGATCCTAATGAATAAATAATGTAAAATACGAACAAATGTGTCACGTGATGTGATATGTAGATCTCGCCTTATGTATCATATAGATCACATCATACGTAGGTATTGCTAACTGTACACGCGCAGAGTGCTTCAGGCATTTGGGTGAAGTGTTGGCGACCTCGGTATTAAAGACTTTCAATGTTCATATCTTACTCATACTGCCTCTTTGAGCAACACTATAGAAGATGCTGCTGGCATTCCATCTGAATGCCTGACATGTTCTGTGTACAAGAAGCATCCTAAGTTGTTGTTGTTTCTCCCTCCTATTATGATTATATATAATCTGTGTGTAAAATATATATATATATATATATATATATATATCAGACATAGGGTAATAGTAATAGGTAATAATAATAGTAATAGACTATTACAGAATTTTTCAAGTAATAGTAATAGATCATAAATTTTTGGCTGTAATAGTAATAGAAGGCAAAGTAATAGATAATAGTCTATTACTTTTCTATTACAGTGGTAATGGACATATTGTGTGAACAAAGAACTAAATCTAAATCTTCTCTAAACTAAAATAAACGTGTATGTGAACTAGGGTGTGTCATTTTCGGACTTTTTTTGAAAAGTTATGGTGCTTAGTGCTTACTCTTATATTGTGACAAATTGACCAAAAACCATGAATAAACCAAAAAAAAAGACAATCGGGTAATATTTTGGGTCCCCGCCCCCCATTTTAAAAATAAGCCCCCTATTCACACACAAAAATGGTGATTTTTGGAGGTATTTTTGGTCATAGTTTCCTTACTAATCATCGTCTTTCAAAGATTTTGCTACCAAAATGTAGAGAATAATAATGCGCTTTTTATTAACATTTAAGTTAAATTTATTAAATTTTTTATATCTCTTTGGTCATTTTGATGCATTTTCTAATAGAAAAATGCTCTCTTTTATATCTTGGAAGATCTGAACTGCAATAAAATATTATCTTATATATTTTGGATGTCACCGCCATCCATAGAGCATCATCCCAATGCAGCTCTGCGGCGATGGGCTTTGAAAATATAAATAAAAAAAGCAGATGGGCTAAAATGAGCAACACTTTTTTGGTTTAGAGATTCAAAGTGGGAACGACTTTGTACATGTTTAGTAGATTAAAATTAGTTTTAATTTTTATTATGAAATACAAACACAAAACAATTTTAATCAAATAGAAACAAAGTGCTATTCTTGAAATTATAATGAAAAAATGTAAATGAAATTAAATTATAAATGGAAAGAAATTACAAATTCAAGAGACCTTGTTTGGAAAACTTTGGGAAAACGCCTGTTTTCCTCTACAACTTGAAGCAATGCCTGAAATTCACCTTCATCCCTACATGAGCCATGAAAATTCTGCAAAAGTTTGATACCCCTTTCTGCATTGTCATTAACAACCTTAGTTGAAGAGAATATTCTCTTCATCCGTTGAAAATCATTGTTGCTGTCCCACGTTACAGCTGGAGTCCTTATCCAATTTCCCGTTGAACCAAGGACTTTGAATACAAACCATGAGTTTGGACCAACTAATTGCTGAATTTTAATTCGTTCGTTTAGGATGGGAAATATCGGCTTACCCTGTTTGAATTCTGGTGGTTGATTGAAAGAGGAAAGTTTTTTGGCCACCTTGTCCTTTTCACTATGAGGTAAATCTCCAAAGAGAAAGAGGGTTACAAGTTCTTCAGATAGATACCAGTAATGACCTTTTAGAGTGTTGAGGGCAGCTTCCGCTACTTCTATGTCAATCTTTTTGTACTGAACTAATTCGTTGTATAGGAGGAGGTCATTTTCAGGAGCCTCAAGTGGGTTGGTGACTGATGGCCAGTACTTGGAGTAGATCAGCGATGTAAACAAGCATACTGTTTCCAACTTTTTTATTGTAACATTATCATATCCGGCTGGTCTGAAAATGCTAACATCTTATTCGTATACAATATGACAGCCATTCATCTGGCGTAATGGAGAGCTCCTGGCTTGATCCAGTGTATTCCTCTGGCAGGAATTTCTCCTAAAACGAGCATAATTGTTTCAGCTACCTCTTTGTAATCATCCCTGGGAAGGCTCTGGTTATCTTTGAGCAAATCTGTCATAAAATCTATGACGCATTTTTTCAGGTCCTTGAGATGTCTGTTATTGATTGATAGCTGTTTGAAGGGTTGCTTAGTATCTAGCTTCTCCCATATAACATCTCTGAAGGTCTTGAAAGATTCGTTTTCGGGTGAAGTAGATTTTTCAAATACCTTTAGATACACTGCTGACAAAACCCGTTCTGCCATTGGTGGCGACAAGCGAGCCATAATAATTTTTTTCCAAAGAGGTCTTCCAGTACTTTACAAGCCCCTTTTATCCAGCCAGTATTGGATGAAGTAGCATAGAATACCATTCCGTAAGCCTTATCCTGTAATGTCCATTCTTGGATTGTGCTAAAAACAGTACAAGCTTGTGTCGATCTAGTTGAGACACCGATATCGGGTATCGAGAGAAGTTTCTCAACATTCTCTCCCGGTATAAGTATTGCCAATCGATCCTGCTTTCCTCCTGAAACATTCAGTATCATTTTGCTGTCCCAGTGGACTACAAAATATTGAAGTGGGTTGAACGACTCTTTAATAGTGTCAGCAGTAGCTTTCCTCGACTTCTTCGCAGCTCGCGCAGAAGTACTTTTCGATAATGACATCTCTTTTAAATCTAGCCCACATTCAGCTGTACCACAGATGCAAATGTCGAGCGTTGTCCGAATGATAGTCCTAAACGATGAGCTTAGGACGTTTTGATGGGCCTGGGCTCGGAGTAAAATCATCTTCACCATTACTTGAGTCCACTAACTCGCCTTCAGATGATTCAAGTTTGTGTGTCTCTTCTTCTGATGCCTTTCACTCTTTTTCTTTCAATTTTCTTCGTTCTTCACCTTCTATTCTAGCAGTCTTTTTGATCAGTTTGGCTACATAAGCTTTATCGATCGGACCCAGAGAATATATTCTAGCACTTCGCTGATCTTCAAAAAGCGAAGATCCTCATTCTTCTGTTGTATAGTTCTTAATGTATCATTTTGGATCTCATTACGTACATTTTCAGTTGATATATCAAATAAGTTATCTAAACGATACAGAAAAGATGTTTTTTGGGTTTCATAACATTTCTTCTTTATATTTTTACCCAACTTCTCATGCTCATTTATCAAATCCCACAACATTTTTTGGGGTCCTTTCTGCTTTCTAACGGATTTTGATGGTATGTCAGCCATAGTCCACACCTTTTCTACCTTATCTAATACTGTCAAAATATTTTCTTCTTTTGACACATTGTCGCTTTTCCTTTGATCCCTTCTCAAGAAGAAAAAGTGACTTAGAACTCACTATTCGTTGGAAGCATGCTTCCTTCTCTTGCGCATTTGTCTTCCACTAACTTTCCCAATAAAGAATCATATTTTCTTAGGTCTGTTCTTAATATTGGCTTACTGTTAACCATGACTATTGACTAATTTTAATAAACTATGAAATTAAGCAAATATATAATAGAATTCTGAAATAAAAGCAAATTTATCATACACTTGGTTATATTTGCATACTTTTTGTAGATAAAACCTGGAGATACTGTAAATAAATGTTATAGAAATGAAAACACACTGCTACATCGCCAGCTCAATACCATCTCACACAGGGTACCCCCCAAGGGGCCTTGGTGAATCGGGATGCTGGGAATGCAGTCGAGGGTCATGATGAGGAGGCATCTTGAACAATGGTGGTAAGGAGGGGCTGGAAGCGAGCGACCCCTCCGAGAACTGCAACCACTGCAGTAGCTGATGGTGGTGGTCCCTCAAGGGGGTCTGGTCCCACTCATGCACCGGCTAGAGGGAGTCAGCTGTGGCAAAGACTGGCAGAGAACGGCGGGGTATCATAGGGGCTGCCAAAACAGATCGTATGATGGCTGTACCAACGAAGACCGCAAACATTTTCGTCTCGAGATGTCGACCTGATCTTACGGCCGAGGAGCTGCAGGCATTTGTGGAAGATAAAGTGAACCTTCAGGTTACATGTAGGAAAATTGACTCCAGATGGACTACCTACAGTTCCTTTCAAGTTACAGCGGTCTTGATGATCCAGGGTGATCCAGCAGTATGGCCGGAACGGGTATATGTACGGCCGTTCAATGAGAAGAAGGGAAGAAAAACACCTGCAACCCCACTCGCAAGTGCTGGAGAGGGTAATTATGGAGACATCATGCGTCGTACTGTGGAGGAAAATCCAGCTGGGTCTGATGCTGTAACTGCTGTGCCTGGTATAAGTGGAATTCAACATGTAGAGATGGCTAGCAGAACTCCTGCATCTTCCTAACTGCAACATTCAAGGTAATCTCTTATAACTGTAGAGGCCTAAGCTTAGGCAATAACAGCAAACACAGGCGGATCATAATTGATAAGCTGTTAGAGGATGCTGATATTCTCTGTCTGCAGGAAACATGGCTATGGAAACAGGACTTAAAGGACCTGAATAGCCTGTCCAGTAACTTTCATGGGATAGGGGAGGCCACCAGAGATAAGCAAGATGGTCTCCTTGTAGGCCACCCACCTAGTGGGGTAGCTATTCTATGGAGGTTGTGGTATGGGGGAATATATTAGTGAATTAAAACTTGGTTTGAATTGGATAACTGGAATAGAAATTTGTGTAGACAATAAACAACTATCTATGTGCCTTTACAGACAGTTGATAATGAAGAAGATTACCTCATTAAATTGGGGCAGGTCAGCAGTATTATTGATGAGTTAGATACGACATGTGTAGCTATTATTGGTGACTTTAATGCTAATGTGCTTAATGATAATCTTTGTTTAGCAACCACTTAAAAGCCTTCTGTGAAGATAATAATTTGACCCTTTCATCCATGTGTAGTCTTCCTGGTGATAGCTTTACTCATGTTAGTGATAGTTGGCACACCACCTCATGGTTGGATCATTGTATTTGTATGTTCATTATACACCGTGATTCACTGGCTTTCTTAGTCAGTGCTCCAGACAACTATTTTCTATGAACCTCTGTATAATGTTTATACCTGTTGAGTCTAAAATAACGTTTGTTTGTTTGTTAACACACTGCTTCTAATTGCATTTAAATAGACATAAAGATCCTTTTAAAGTGAGTGAAGTACCCCACATACAAAAGTAATAGTAATAGATGACCAAGTAATAGTAATAGATGAAAATTAATGTAATAGTAATAGAAACCTGTAATTGACCCCTTGTCTGATATATATATATATATATGAATAGAAACGACGTAAATAAGGAGCGTCTCTGCAGAGACGCTCCTTATTTACGTCGTTTCTATTCATTTATATACTGCGTGGTCATTGCAGTTATATATATATATATATATATATATATATATATAATATATATATATATATATATATATATCAGTGGCGACTGGCGTATAGGAGCGATGGAGCGGTCGCTCCCCCTTGCTTGAAACGATAAATATTAATTTAACAGATAAAAAAATATTAATTTTAAGATATTAAAATAAATATTCTTGAAATATATTTTAAAAATTCATGTGGCATATCATGATTCATGAGGCATTTTGAGTAAGCCTTCATACAGTACATAATATTCTAAACTTATAGCATAGCTTCGTTTAAACAGCATACCGCTGTTTGAATACCAAATAATATTGCAGCCGAATGGAGCGATAGATTTTTCGCTCAAGTAAATATAAATTATATTTTACTGTTGTAATGAAAATATAAGTACAATCGCGAATTTTTTTTATAATAACAACTTTATTTTTACTAATAGTTACTTCAGTAATAATGATATAAGCCATTTATATGTATTTTATTGAAATTATTACTTATTTGTAATTAACTAGAATTGTACGTCTGGCATAGCCGTATATGTTAATACAAGTACTCTTGTGAGCGGCAGTTGGATTCGCGCTAGCCTATTGTGAGTCCGTGTTGTCGTACAATTTTATGAAATCGCACCCCCATACATTTATACCACGAGTCGCCACTGATATATATATATATATATAAATTTTTACATAGGTTTTCGAAATGGCTTTATTTCAAATTTTTGGAGTGGCAACCTTGACGCCAGAGGATTCAGGACAACCGGAGTCGTTCGAGCAGATAAACTATGCAAAGGACCAACGATTCAAGTAAGTGCTATATCATGTAAGTGTTACGATCAAAATTAAGTGTTTTTATTGTAATAACGAGCTAATAGTTGTTTTTGGTGTCAGTTTATATCAGTAGTAGCGAACCTATGGCACGCGATCAAATTTGCCTGGCACGCCTAAGCAAAATGCAATAATGAGTATAAAATAATAGACTTAATGTTTATAATTTGGTGTAATATATATATATATAAACTTTGGTGGGCACGCGAACTTTTTTTTTTGGTTTACATGATTTTTTGGCACGCGACTCTAAAAAGGTTCGCCACCCTTGGTTTATATAAATAGCGCTATTTGGGTATATAATTTCATAAATTATATACCATTATATAACATTAAGGAACTAAATGGATACGTATAAGATTTTAATGCCATAAAAAAATTCTTACGGAAAATATGATTCGTAAAATAGGCATCAGAACATTCATTTTTAGTTCTTAACTTTTTCGCTTTACTGGACTCATTGTGATGTACGTAATAACAACTACTGAAGAGAGTTCTTATTAGCATCGTAAACATCATTATGTAAGATAGAAAATGCCCTCGTACACCCAAGGGTGGATGTAGAGGCGGGGTCTTTATCCGTATACATTGTACTTCCAAATTTGTGGTTGTAATAGTTTTCATTGGTGCCTTTAGTACTGGTGCAGCCATATGACTATTTTTATCTTCATCTTATTCTGATACTTCTTTTAATTGGCAACACATTTGTAATTATTTGAAAAATTTTCTGTGATAATTGTTGTACCCAAATTAGATTTTTATTTTGTATCATATTTGAATGAGACTCATCTAATAAAACAATATAATTGATTTTACACTCACTCATTGGTGGTCTGTTTTAAGAAAATTTTTTAGTACTGTGCCCTTTTTATTTTAGGGCAGTGGTTCCCAACCCTTTTTAGGTCAACGCACCCTTATGGCCATCAATATTTGCCGGTGCCCCTCTCATAAAGACAATAATATAACAGGATAAGTGATTTATTAATAGAAGGTAACAAGTTTACAGTTTCCTAGCCCCCCCCCTAAGATTCTCAAACGCCCACTGGGGGGCGATGGCGCCCACATTGGGAACCACTGTTTTAGGGGGTGCCCCTTTTTTCTTTGGATCCCTCTCTCACTATTGCAGAGGTGACGTAATAATCAATCGGTAATATTCAGTACTAAATGAAAATACCACCAACTGGAGGTGAATTGAATGCAAACCTTGGAATAAATAAGAGTAGAATAACTAACTTTTTTGCCATTGTTTTGGGACTTTGCCCGAATTTTGAGGCATTTCCCCGAAAATATTCGGAAACTTGCGAATCTGTGGGCTGCAGCTCTCCAGACCCCCCGGCCCGTACGCCTATGGTATGACATCAATACTATGCAAAGAAATCAGTATTAGACACGAGAGATGAATAATAAGTAATGTACATTTAATCCTAGATTTTTATTAGTATTTCATCATTAATCGAAGTTTCAACTTGGTTTTAAACGAATTTACATCCACAATATTTTTTATATCATCATTTAAATCATTCCATAGTTTAATTTCAATGAAAATGGCTATTTTTTGAGATGAAGACAATCTAAATTGAGGAATAACGTGCTTTGATTTAATTTTGGTCTGATATGAGTGAATTTCTTGTTACAAAATATCTATTTACCTATTGTAAGTTAATGATTTTGTTCTCACACTCGTAAATAAAAATAAAATGTGCCAGTTTGATTACATCATCGAGCTTTAGTAGTTTTAGCTCTTTAAATAATGTACTAGAGTGATCAAGGAAATCAGCATTAGATAATAGCCGGATTGCTCTCTTTCGGATGACAAAGATACCATTTAATGCGTTGTTACGGAGTTTCCCCAAACAAGGGTGCAGTACGTTATATAAGGAAGAACAAGAGTATGATAGAGTCAACAAAACTAGTTTAAGGACTACATTTCTTAGTTTAAACATTATAGCAACGCTCCTTGAAATCTTTTTCGCGATATAATTTACATTTTACATGATCACGCCACTGCAAATTCTTATCTAGCATTACACCAAGAAATTTGTTACAGTACACTCCTTTATAGCGATTTCATCAACATTAAGTTGGAATGTACACCTCCATGCCTCAGAGAATCACCTCCGTGATGCGCTCAGTGGACCCGGAGCGGTCCAGGCCACGGAAGAAGTATTCGTTCCATGGAAAATCAAAGTACTAAGGGCCTCCCAGTCAACAACGCCAAAGTGTCAAAGGCCGAACTGGAGCGATAGGACAGGAAACAGATATAAAATTGTGGTCGGAAGAGCCCAACGGAGAAAGGTTTGACAGTGTAAGGATGAATGGTGAGAAATAAACCCAGAATGTTGGGCTTATCTCCAAGGGATACGAGTAGGGTGCTGTAAAACTGATCTAGGTCATTCAGGATAGAGAAGTTGAAAGCTAACTCACCAGGAATGTCGGTGAAATGGGAAAAGCCAAAGGTGGTGGTGAACATTGAAATCTCCTAAAATGGAAATTTTAGCGAAAGGAGAGTGCGAGAGAATGTATTCCACATTGGAAGTGAGGTAGTCAAAGAGTTTTGGATAGTCAATAGAAATAGGAGAAAGGTATACAGCACAGATGTATTTAGTGTGAGATTGGCATGTAAGCCGTAGCCAAAGGGTGTAGAACTCAGAGGATTCAAGTTTGGGAATACGAGAGAAAGTTAGTTCGTTGCGTACATATATGCAACATCCACCTCTGGAATGAAATTAAGTATAGAGAAAGTAGGAGGGTACTGAAAAGGAGCTGCTGTCAGGTGTCCCAGACACCCGAATTTCAGTAAGGAAGAAAAGGTGAGGTTTAGAGGAGGAGAGGTGGTATTCAACAGATTGGAAACTTGAGGAAAGGACACGAATGTTGCAGAAGTTTATGAAAGTGAATCAGGCAGAGACTCAAGACATCCTGAATAGGCAGTTGCAGAGCCAGCCCCGCTGCCCGGGTCTGCGTTCCCGGTATCGCCAGCGGGAGAGCCAGAAGTGGGGACACTTATGTTCTCCTCCCCAGGGGACTCCGAGGCTTTTAAGTCGATGTCATTTTTTTAAATTTAAAGAAATTATGTAGTGTGTAAGATGCAGGTATGTGTAATGAAAAACGGTGAGAGAAGCGTGTTTGAGAGTATGCTGGACTCCTCACAGTGTAGATGAAACACGGAAAAAGATCAGCTGAGGAGAATAGTGACAGGAGAAACGGGAGTTCCAGCACTCCCCGTCGTAGAGAGAGAGAGAGAGAGAGAGAGAGAGAGAGAGTTACAAGGAAAAGAAGTACCTCAAAAGGCCTTGCGGCCCATACCGAGGAGGTACCAATGGCAACGGGTGCCAGGGAAAATTTTGTACACACTCAAATAGTGTGCAAGATTTGGTCTAACCTTTTCTTGAACTGATCCACCGAGGAACTGTTCCTGTTATTAAAAGTTTATTTTTCTTTCAACTATCCTAGCAGTAGTAGAAAACTGGATAGAAAAGTAGAAGGCTCTCTCCCAACCCTCCGCTCCCTCCCTGCCAGAGGCAGGTACGGAAAAAGGTTGAAGAAAATACCTTGACCCTGGAAAAGTAGCCAAGGAAATTTTACAGGAAAGTGGAGAATATATAAATACCTCTATATTTACCTTGCTCACAGAGACACCATGCAAGCGAACTCCTGCAGAGTTTTC
Source organism: Bathynomus jamesi (assembly GCA_023014485.1). Classification (NCBI taxonomy): domain Eukaryota; kingdom Metazoa; phylum Arthropoda; class Malacostraca; order Isopoda; family Cirolanidae; genus Bathynomus; species Bathynomus jamesi. The sequence goes on from JAJOZX010008717.1 coordinate 19,142, forward strand.
TTGTGTTTTAATCTTAAACTATCAACGTGTTAAAGTAATTCCCACATATACTAGTCCTAAATCATTTCAAATCCAACTTCTAACCATTGTTGCGAGTTGGGTTATCATTTGAACTAAACATGCTTCTAAAATCGACATCTTTGAACCCGCGTCACGTAAGCGTCGATTGTAGCCCATATGCCAAACGAAAGGGATTAACTTTGTGGCATTTTTCGCCAGTTTCCAATCCACCTACCTACTTCCCCACCAATACCCAGCGCGCGCACTTCGGCCATTAGCCGGCGGTGAGGTACCTTATCAAAGGCCTTCTAATCAATCGCCCTACTCTTATCATACTCACTCAACATGACGTAGAAAAACTCGAGAGAGAGAGAGTACCTCAAAAGGCCTTGCGGCCCATACCGAGGAGGTACCAATGGCAACGGGTGCCAGGGAAAATTTTGTGAAAGTTTATTTTTCTTTCAACTATCCTAGCAATAGTAGAAAACTGGATAGAAAAGTAGAAGGCTCTCTCCCCACCCTCCCTGCCAGAGGCAGGTACAGAAAAAGGTTGAAGAAAATACCTTGACCCTGGAAAAGTAGCCAAGGAAATTTTACAGGAAAGTGGAGAATATATAAATAGCTCTATATTTAGCTTGCTCACAGAGACCGAGCAAGCAAACTCCTGCAGAGGTTTCTGAGGTTTTAATCTTAAACTATGAGTGTTCAGTACTTTGTCTAGCCTATTTTTAAACAGATTTACACTTTGACTGGAAACAACCTCTGAGGGAAGTTGGTTCCAGATATTAACTATTTTATAGGAAAAGAAATTTCCGTAGACTGAGGTCCTAAATGTCTTTACACACTCAAATAGTGTGCAAGATTTCGTCTAACCTTTTCTTGAACTGATCCACAGAGGAACTGTTCACAACTTCCGAAGGTAACCTGTTCCATGTGTCACAGATCTTGTACGTAACGTAATTCCCACACACACTAGTCCTAAACCGTTTCAAATCCAACTTCCAACCATTGTTGCGAGTTGGGTTATCATTTAAACTAAACATACTTCTAAAATCGACATCGTTGAACCCTCGTAAGAGCTTGAAAACCTCGATCAGTGACCGCGCAGCCTCCGAGTTTCAAGCGAAAACAAGTTCAGGGCGCGTAACCGTCGATTGTAGCCATATGCCTAACGGAAGGGATCAACTTTGTGGCCCTCGCCTGCACTCGCTCCAGCCTCTCAATATCTTTCCTGAGGGTGGGCGACCAGAACTGCACAGCATACTCCAGGTACGGCCGAACAAGGGAATTGTACAGTGAGAGCACAATCTCCTTGTTCCGAAACTGAAATTGCCTTCTGATATAACCCAATAGTTTCTGGGCTTTCTTTTCCACCTCTACACACTGTTTCGTAAACTTAAGGTCGCTGCTAATTAGCACACCCAAGTCCTTTTCTAAATCAGTCACCTCGATATTACTGCCCAACATCGAGTAGTCCGACTTGGGATTGGCGTAGCCAATGTGCATCACTTTGCATTTACCCAAGTTAAACGGCATTTGCCATTTTTCGGACCACTCTCCTATCCTACCTAGGTCCGCACGCAGTTCCTCGATCGCTTCGGGCGTCCCAACATTGGCCCCAAGCTTGGTGTCATCAGCGAATTGGCGATCCGACTGACGATGCCACCGTCGATATCATTTATGTAAATGGTAAACAACAGCGGCCCCAAAACGGAACCCTGAGGAACCCCACTAGTGACCGAGGCCCAACCCGAACTAGCCCCTTTAATTACCACCCTCTGCCGCCTATTCCTCAGCCAGTTTTCAATCCACCTACCTATTTCCCCACCGATACCCAGCGCGCGCACTTTCGCCATTAGCCGGCGGTGAGGTACCTTATCAAAGGCTTTCTGAAAGTCGAGATAAAGTATATCAATCGCCCTACTCTTATCGTACTCACTCAACATGACGTGGAAAAACTCGAGCAAGTTGGTGAGACACGACCTATGCCGTCTAAACCCATGTTGGGAGTCCCCAAGCAGCTTGTAGGAATCCAAATGGTCAACGATTCTATCAGCTATTATCCTTTCTAATAATTTACCTACAACTGAAGTGAGACTAATAGGACGATAGTTCCCTGGACTTTCGTGATCCCCTTTCTTAAAGATAGGGGTCACGTTGGCCTCCCTCCAGTCACCAGGCACCTGGCCCATCACCAACGATTTGTTGAAGACTGTAGCCAGGTGGGGAGCCACCTGGTCGCGCACTTCTCGCAAAAACACTGGGGAGAAACTGGTCTGGCCCAGGAGCCTTAAACGCGCTCAGTTTGTCTATTCTATGAGCAACGACTGTCGCGGTACATCTAACACTATCCAGGCCAGCACCTTCGTGCCTCACAGCTGGCTCGGGGATGACGCGGGTATCCTCCCTGGTGAACACTCCCGCAAAGTACTCATTAAGCACATTAGCGGTGTCCGCGTCGGAGGTCCGCAGAACGCCGCTTCCGTCCTTTAAAGGACCTATCATGCTTCTAATGGGCTTTCTACTATTAACATAACTGAAGAACTCCTTAGGGTTCCCCTTGCAGAGGCTTGCCACCCGTAGTTCTTCGTTACGTTTCGCTAGCCTAACCTTCGCCTTCACTTCCCTACACAGGCGGACATATGCTAAAGTGTTCTCATGGGAACGATTGGCCTTCGCCCTCCTATACGCTACTTTCCTATTTCGGATAGCCGAAGCGATGTCACGATTGAACCACTTAGGCTGCGTTGAAGCAGGGGTGACCGGTTTTGAGGGTATGGCAGCAGACTGCAGCACCATAAACTCGTCCCGGAATGCACTCCACACTCCCTCAACATCGCCGCCGACCTCTAACCCCATATCTCCTACGCTATCCCTGAGGCTAACAAAGTTCGCCCGCCGGAGATCGAGCTTACTGCCTCTCGAGTTACTACGCTTCACCCGAGGGACGCACACACGGAACCTAATAAGACTGTGATCACTCCCGCCCAACGATTCGTCAACGGTGAGGCCAGTGACGAGGTTGTCTTCGGTCGTGAACACTAAGTCCAGAACGCTTTCGCCTCGTGTAGGCTCGTTGACCCACTGAGTGAGGAAGTTCTCATCAGCAAAGTCAACTAGCCTCCTCCCTTCAGCATCGGCAGTCCTGTTTTCCCACTTTATGCCGCGACAGTTGAAGTCTCCTAAAACTACACACACCCTATCCCCTAGCAGGCTACTGAGTTCGGTGTACAGGGCTGTATCCTCCTCGAGGAGGAGATGCGGAGGTCTGTACACCAAGATTAACCTATAGTTCGTCCCTCCCACGTTCAGATCAACGCCAAGCAGCTCCCGTTCCGACCGGAACTGGCAGTCAACCAGACTCAACGTGTCTCTGACGTATATTAGTACCCCACCCCCTTCCCCACGGGTGCGGTCTTTGCGAAACATTCTATACCCGGGAATTTCGAACTCCCAACGTAGTCCCTACGATCAGTATGAATCCAGGACTCGGTGATAGCAACGATATCCTGGTATTCTGATGCTAAGAGCGCCCGTAGCTCGCGAAACTTGTTCCTAATTGACCTAGCATTAAAAAGCATTGCACGGAGGGAGCCTTCCCTATTCTGACCGCCCCCTAGCACGACCCGTTTCCCGAACAGCCATGGCTGTCGGGAGTCGAAGAGCCCCTCACTATTGCTGTTGGAGGGGGACTACCTGCTGGGGGAGAGAGAGAGAGAGAGACTTAGAGAGAGAGAGAGAGAGACTTAGAGAGAGACTTAGAGAGAGAGACTTAGAGAGAGAGACTTAGAGAGAGAGACTGAGAGAGAGAGACTTAGAGAGAGACTTAGAGAGAGACTTAGAGAGAGACTTAGAGAGAGAGAGAGAGAGAGAGAGACTTAGAGAGAGAGAGAGAGAGAGAGAGAGAGACTTTCGATATCTTGTTTCCTCATTTTCTGACTGATTCCAATTAGCTTCATAATAAATATTTAAAATGGATATTTTAAATATAGCTAAAAAGAACAAAGAACTAATTATATAACATTTATAGATTTGAGTTTGGCGTTTCATGTAATAGAGTTAGATCATAATATTTTACTTCAGTTATAATGTTATGGCTTTAGAGGAGCAATCAGTGAATAAAAGTTATTTGTCCAATCGATATAATTTTGTATCAAAACGCTAATCAACATGATGTATCACAGGATTCAGTCTTGGGTTCACTTATTTTTAGTATATATAAATGACCTACATTAGTAGGAGCTAATAAAGTGCTTTTTTAGTGATTTGTGAAATACTTTTAATGACGAAGCCTACCTGGTATGCATGGGAATTGCATTCCATACACCTGCTCCTTTGAAAGAGAAAGTGCATTTCCTGCAGTTTCTATTGTATATTTAGGTTTGTGTGTAAAATCACTGGGCAGTCTGGTGTTATAACAATGGTGTATTTGATGGGGGGTGATTGCACTTTGAATGGGTCATGTATGTCGATTTTTGTTGATAACTTTGAACATACCGACAGCAACATTGAATTTGTGTAAGTCATTTAGTTTTAAAATATTTAGCTCTTTAAACATTGGCGAAGTCTGACTTTGTCTGCTGTCATTATTCCCGAGAGTTCGCAGATATTTTTTATGAATTACTTCCAAAAGATGATTTACGCATTTCTTGGCGCTACCCCATGTTGTAATGCAATGTAATAAATGTGGATGGATGAAGGAATAATATAAGGTAAGGAGTGCGTTTTGAGGAAGGGTCTTTTTTAGTTTAAATAATATAAAGAGAAATCTTGATATTTTAGATTTGATATGTTGTACATGACACTTGAAATATAGTTTTTCATCTAAATTAATGCCAAGTACTTCAACTTCATTCACTCTTGCAAGAGTAGTGTTCCAAGTTTGACAGTTTGTATTTGTTTTGTAGTAATAATCATACGACTTTGTCAGGTTTAATAAAAGTTTATTAGCACACATCCATTTATACGCATTTTCTGATTGCCTGTACGTTTCATTAATCAGAAAGTCTGCGTTATGATGGGAAGAAGTAAGTGTAGTATCATCTGCGTATTGTACGCAGTTAATGTGGGAGAAAGATGAAAATCGTTGACGTGAATTAGAAATAGTAATGGCCCAAGAATAGATCCTTGTGGGACTCCACTAGTTAGCATCGCCTTGTTGGATAAATTGTCTTTTAATCTGATGTACTGATGGCGATTTGACAGATACGATTTAAACCAATGGAGGATATTTCCTCTTTCCATATATGTGAAGTTTATTCAATAAGATTTCATACGAAAGTGTATCAAATGGTTTTGACAAATCGAGGAAGATCAAGGTAATGTGGTTGTTGCCGTTTAAGTTCTGATACACATTTTCTTACGGTATGTTTATGGCATCTTCCGTTGTATGTCCACCGCTAAACCCAAATTGTGTTTTAGTCAAAATTTTGTATTTAATTAGGAATTTAGTAAGTTTATTGTACACGATTTTTTCAAATACTTTACTTAAAGTATTTGATAAACTTTACTTAATACGGAATTTGGGCGATAATTGGATGGAGTGTTTGGGTTTCCCAAGGACACCAGTCGACCAGGGAAGTACTCCAGGGGAGATGTTAGGCAGGAGTCAGGAAGTGCTGGAACTCCCGTTTCTTCTGTCACTGTCCTCCTCAGCTGATCTTTTTTCGTGTCTCATCTACCAAGAGGAGGATTAAGACACCTCGGGGCCCCGGTGCAAGGAATAATATGGGGGCCCTTTTCTATAGCTTTTTATTAACAATACATGTACAGTACATACTACATTTACACGAATTATATGTACGGTGCTCAGGCTAATTGGGAAACAAACTTAAAAGAACCTTAACACAGTGTATTTTGCCGTTTGCCAAAACCAAACGGTATTAAACAAACTTTACTTTAGGGCCTATAAAACACAAAATAAAACAGGGAATTTGTCAGTTTGTGTACTCCGTCATATTTAATCAAAGAAGTTTTTCAAATCTCGAATTATATCATCAAAATTCAGTTGATTGGGGTCCCTCAAACATGGGAGCCTGAGGCTTCAGCTTCAGTAGCCTCAGTGATAATCCGCCACTGCATCTACCCTGTGAGCAGTCCAGCATGCTTTCAAACATACATTTCTCCCTCTATTCCTCACTACACATACTGTACATGCATCTTACACACTTTACACTTTAGATTTGAAAAAAGAAAATAGCATCATTGAGCCTTGGAAACCTTGTTTTTGCTTCTCCCTTCTGCAGAGGGGCACTTTTGCAGGCGCCGGCCCTTGGCCCCCTCCTTCTTGCATAATACACGGCATACTATGGCTTCCTTTAGACCAGGGGTCGGGGAACCGGGGTAAATTACCCCAAATGGGGTAAAAATGAAAATCTCGGAGGTAATGAAGGCTCAATAAACATATAAATAAAATTGCACAAAAATGTATTATTTAATAAGCGAGGCTAATTATCAAAGTTATATTTTTTTCGAACAAATAATTTCAAGTCTAGGGGGTAATATCGTTGTACACAAGTATATTTTTGGGTAATACCCAAAAAAGTTCGCCGACCACTGCTTTGACTGTCAGGGAATATACCTAATATTACTGATTCATTCATTAGTTTACTGACTGGGATTGCAGTTTCATCGGATACTAATTTGTATATTTTTACCGGGATCGTAATGATGTCAGAATCTTGATTTTTTTATTTATTTTTATTGTCGTAGAGATATCGTACGGTAGGATTGAATCAAAGAAAAATGAGTTTGGATTTGGTTGTGGCACATATTGTTGGTAGTGAGTGTCTGTAATTGGGATCGAGGCTGCAGTATTGGAGCCGATATTTGCAAAGGAGTTGTTTAATAAATTGGCTAACTTTGGGGTCACTGTAAGAATTTCCACCTTGTATGAGGGAGGACAAGGGATATGTTTTAACCTTTGTGTTAATCAACTCTTTCAGAGTGTTCCATAGCTTTATTGGATTGGATTTTTGTTCATCAATTTTTAAAAAGTAATGATCTGCTTTTGCTTTTTTAATGACTGCATTAAGTCTGTTACAGTAATTTTTGTACGTCTGTTCATTAATAACACCAGTTTTTATAGTTTAAAGAATGTATGATTTAAATGTTCTTTTGTGAGATCAATATTTAAATCTGCGACAACGCAATTATTACAGATATACCGGGCACCCTGAAGAGCGCGAACATAGTCCCAATATATAAAGGAGAAGATCGATCCGAGGCCAACAACTATAGGCCAGTGTCGCTTACATCTCGTCTCATTAAAATATTTTAAAAAATAGTTAGACAGAAAATCTGACTTTTTTGAAACTCAGAAAAAATTCAATGATAACACTGGGGAACAAATTTCAAATTTTTGTCTATTGAATTAGATTTGACAGTTAGTTCTAGGTAATTTGGGTGCGCTGAGCACGAATTTTTACTCGGTTTTGCTCTATCAGGTCCTGATTTTGCTCAACACCCCTCCTCTTTCGTCGTATTCATAAAAAGGTTTTTTTCTCAATACTCGCTGTCTTTTTGCAGTTACACATTATGCAACTAGGTTTTTATCTAGGTATTTGTACCTATTGTTATGGTATTGTTGTATTATGTATATTTTTATATGTAACACCCTAAAAATATTTTTAATTTTGTCATTTTTAACCCATTTTAATATTAGTAAATTAAGCTAAAAATATCATAGAATTCTAAAATTTTCTCGAGCGTTCCTGTTCTCTGTAGAGTATTCTAGAGGGACAACTAAAATATATAAAAGCGACTCGTTTCCAGAGTTAATCAGTCAATTCAATCAGTCAATTCAATCAGTCAATTCAATCAGTCAATTCAATCAGTCAGTCAGTCAGTCAGTCAGTCAGTTAATTAAGTTTGGGCATTAACATAATTTTGAATTGGCATATGATTTAGTGAGTAATTTTGTCATCGTGATTTAATATAGTTGATTTAATTAGACGTAATTTATATTGTACCTACTCATCCGTGTTTCTAGTTTAATTTCATAGATTGTAAGTACCTATTTCATAATAAGTACCTATTTAAACTAATTTTTGTGTTTATATTTCAGATTTTCTTAAATTTATATGAATTAAGGGCTTTAAATACCTTTACAAATTGGCAGAACAATCAAGCAATATGTCATCAAGCACTAGAAAGTTCAAATGCAAAAACAACCCTGATTCCTTCTGTTATATATGTGGAAATTTTACACTTCCACATCAACGAGCAAATATAACTGACTTCGTAAAAAGAGCTTACTTAGCTTATTTTGGCATAAAACTGGGGGACCAAGATAAATCGTGGGCTCCACATAAAGCCTGCACTATATGCATTGAAAGACTGCGACATTGGACGAAGGGTTCGGATTCAAAAATACCTTTTGGAGTTCCGATGGTAAGTTTATGATTTCATAAAACTACGTAATTTAATCACTAGTATACTGTAACTTACCTAAATGTAATTGTAACTTAGGTACATAAACAAAAATTTACAGAAAATGTTTATAAGAATCTCAAATATTGCATAAGGTTGAAACACATAGAAATGTTAAATGTTTGGGTGATAACTTTTGATAAAATTCATAAAAACAAGTCTCGTCGCTTTTGTTAACGCTTTACAATTTTTTTTCCATATCAGGTGTGGCGAGAGCCTACTAACCACGAGACCGATTGCTACCTTTGCTTTGTCAAGACTTCGGGCTTCACTAAGAAAAATAAACATTGTATCGAGTACCCAAATTTCGACACCGCGATACGACCTGTGCTACATTCAAATGAGATCCCCATTCCAAAATTTAAGGGTCTGCCAACTCAAGAATTAGTTGAAGATGTTCCTGAAAATATTGTTATGCACTTTGAGGAGTCAGACACCGATTTTGACCCCAGCGTATTTGAAAGTCAAAACGATCCGCAAAAGTTTAACCAGGCCGAGTTGAATGATCTTGTAAGGGATCTAAATTTGCCAAAAAAGGCTGCGGAAATTTTAGCTTCAAGACTTAAAGAGAAAAACTTGCTTACTTCAAACACATACATTTCATTTTACAGAAAAAGAGAAGAAGAACTTGTTAAATATTTTAGAACAGAGGATAGTTTAGTATATTGCTGCGACATAGTTGGTTTGTTAAAGAAGATGGGGGTTGAGTCTTACGATGCAAATGATTGGCGCTTGTTTTTAGACAGTTCGAAAAGAAGTCTTAAGTGTGTGTTGTTGCATAATGGCAATCTATACGGCTCGATACCGATTGGGCACTCAACAAAATTAAAAGAAAAGTATGAACATATAGAAAAGGTTTTAAATCTTATCAAATATAGGGAGCACGAGTGGATCATATGTGTTGACTTAAAAATGGTTAATTTTCTGCTAGGACAACAAGGAGGGTATACTAAATATCCCTGCTTCCTTTGCTTATGGGACAGCAGAGCCAAGGAAGAACATTATTTCAAACAAATCTGGCCAGCACGAACATCACTTACTGTCGGAGAAAAAAACGTAATTAATCCACCTTTAGTGAGCAGAGATAAAATCATATTTCCTCCTCTGCATATAAAACTAGGCCTCATTAAACAATATGTAAAAGCTTTAGATACGAACGGCGAGTGTTTCAAATACATAACTTCAAAATTTCCAAGTTTAAGTTATGAAAAAATCAAGGCGGGAATTTTCGACGGTCCACAAATAAGAACAATGATTAAAGACAGCAATTTTCCTAATGTCATGAATGAACGCGAAAAAAATGGCTGGTTCTCATTCGTGGACTTGATAGAAAACTTTTTAGGCAATTATAGGGCAGATAACTACGAAGAAATCGTAAAAAAACTTTTAAGGGACTACAAAGAGTTAGGTTGCAATTGAGCATAAAAATGCATTTTTTTGAATAGCCATCTTGACCAATTTCCAAGTAATTTAGGTGATGTAAGTGACGAACAAGGGGAGAGATTCCATCAAGATATCAAAATTATGGAGGAACGGTACCAAGGCCGCTGGGATTCCCACATGATGGCTGATTACTGCTGGTGCTTGAAAAGAGACCTGCCATCAACAAGCAAATACGCTAGAAAGTCTTACAAAAGAAAATTTTTGCCACATTGAAAGCTTCATATCTGTTTGTTTTTTTATTTTAAGTCATTTCTATCGTTATAATGTAATTTTACTGTAGTTTGAACTGCTTGTATTCATGAAACTTGAAAAAAAAATTTAACACATGACTTAATTTTTAGTCCTAATTTGAAAAATCTGGAAAATGGCACATAGGCTGTCGACAAGAATCAGGACCTGATAGAGCCAAACCGAGTTGAAATTCGTATTCAGCGCACCCAAATTACCTAGAATCAAGTGTCAGATATCATTCAATAAAATACGTGTTGCCCAGTGTATAATCAACATGGGTTTCGGTCAGGCAGATCAAGCCTATCACAACTAATGGAACACTACAACAACATTATTGATGCAGTTGAAAGTAATGAAAACTGTGATGTAATATACACAGACTTTGCCAAAGCGTTCGACAAGTGTGACCATGGAATCATAATACATAAACTTAAATATATGGGAAATGAATATATAATTTCCTTAGTGAGCGGCGGCAAGGAGTATCTTCATCAGAAACAGAGGTCCTCAGCTCAGTACCACAAGGAACAGTATTAGCTCCACTACTCTTCATAATCATGCTAACTGACATAGATGAGGATGTTACCAGAGACAGCACAGTAACATCCTTTGCTGATGACACAAAGATCAGTAGGAAAATAAACCCAGAAGATATAGGATCTCAACAAACCGACATGAACAGAATCTATAAGTGGACGGAAGACAACAATATGAAGTTTAACACCGAGAAATTCCAGCTGTTACGGTGTAGAAAAAGAGAAGACTTAAAATTCATGGCATATTATATCCTAAAAGGACAAGAAATTCAGAGAACTTCTGGGGCAAAAGATTTAGGGGTTGTAATGACTGATGATGCTAAATTTGAAACACAAAATAAGATAGCAATAAACAGAGCAAAGAGAATAACGGGGCAGATATTCAGAACCTTTAAACGAAGGGATAGGAATGTAATGATTCCTCTACTGAAAACACTGATCATACCCAAATTGGAATACTGCTCGGTCCTAACATTCCCATATAAAAAAGGAGACATTAGACAGCTGGAAGGGATTCAGAGAAGTTTCACAGCCAAGATGAAGGGGTGCAAAGAACTAAATTACTGGAAAAGGTTACGCGAACTAAACCTACCTATATTCACTGGAAAGGAGGAGAGAGAGATACATCATTATTTACACTTGGAAAATAATGGAGAAAGTAGTCCCTAATCTTACTCTGAACACTGTAACTCCCCAAACAACGGTGAAAAGTAGAAAAGGAAGACTGTGTCGTGTTCCCAAATTAAAGGCGAGACAGGGAACATCCTTAACCCTGAAAGAAAATACTTTTGTTGTGAGAGGACCAAAACTGTTTAATCAGCTGCCCAAAGACCTAAGGCACAAATGGTGATGCAGGGGACATCTTCAAAAGATGATTAGACGCCTGGCTCAGAACAATCCCCGATGAGCCGGGCGTACCTGGTTGTGTGAGGTGGAGAGTACAAGAAACCAACTCGTTACTTCACCAGGCCAACTCAAGAGGAGGGGCGACAAGCTTGACCTTCGTGAAATGAGGAATCATCGCACGGAACCTTTGAAAAGTATATATATATATATATAATATATATATATAAAATATAAAACCTTGGTTAATCTTGGCTTTGCTTCCGCCCAAATTGTTCATTCTGTCGAAAGTCAAACTTGTCACTCCACCTTAGACCTACAGTTTAATGTGGAATCCGAACCGCGTTCCACCAGCAGCTCAACGTCTTAATCACTAGGCTACCAAGGGTACCCATTTATCTACCACCCAATTTTTTTGTGGAAGGATGAACAGCTGGGTTTTGCTGCGCACCGCCTGCCGTAACCGGGTCTCTATCCCAGGCCGATGGATTCGTAGTCAACAATGCTAACCACTACACCACCGAGGTGCACATATATAATGTATATATGCAAAGTTTGCCGAGTTAATCGAACAATTGATCGAGCTCATTAGACTCTAAAAGTGAGTGTATATAGAAAATGGGATCACCTGAAGATCTTCCACCCCAGCCCGGTCCACCTTACGATACTCCACCCCAGTCCGCTCCACCTGGAGATATTCCCCCCAGTTTTGACAAATTAAACAAACAATTCATTCTATGGGATATAATGCCCGGTTAGGTTAAGTGAATGCCCGGTTAGGTCAACTGTATGGCTTTGACGATTGGTCAGATTAAGTTGTGATATTTTCGTTAAAACTAACGAAAATATCACGACTTAACCTAACCAATCATTAAGGGCATACAGATGACCTAACCGGGCATTCAGTTGACCAAACTGGACATTCAATTAACCGGACCACCTGAAGATCAGGGGCCCCAGCCTTCGTTGGTTAGCCTTATAAGGCTTATAAGGCTAACTCACGAAAATATCGCGACTTAACCTAACCAATCGTTTGGTCAACTGTACGCTCTTGACGATTGGTTAGGTTAAGTCGTGATATTTTCGTTAGTTAGCCTTATAAGGCCAACTTCAGGTGATCCAATTAACCTAACTGGGCATATATATATATCGGGTTCGGCAAAAGTAACGCCCTTTTAATAATTGTATCTTTATAGTTTTATACAGTATAATTTTTTAGTTTTATATTGTATCATTTTGTTATTTTTTAGTTTTTACTGAGAAAGTACTTATTATTTTTCTTAAAATGCTGTATTTTTCTTAAAAACATTATTTCTCTTAAAATGCTGTAATTGATTTATTTCCTTCAATAAAAGAGAATAAACTAAAAAGGGCGTTATTTTTGCCGCACCCTATAATGGGATGTATTTCACAATTAACCACGTGAAATGAATGAATGATGTAAACTCACAAGGAAAAGGAAAAATGATTCCAAGGTATTTCGTGTATTCAGAAGTACACCTCGTCAGGGCCTTGGAATCATTTTTTCCTTTTCTTTATGAGTTTACATCATATATATGGAGGGGCGACAAGCTTGACCTTCGTGAAATGAGGAATTATCGCACGGAACATTTGAAAGGTATATGGATCACCTGAAGATTATCCCCCCAAGCCCGATTCACCTGAAGATCTTACCCCCCCAGCTGTACCTAGGGGGAGGAAGATCTTCAGGTGATCTAGACTCATAAACGCGTTTATTTAAACCAGAAAGAAATTTAAATTAAACATTTCGCTTTTATTATAATATAAACTTGAAATTGCCTTTATATTAGTTTTATGAACGTAACTCCCTTTGGACTGTTCCCCATTTCATCCCCCGACTTCCTCCTCATTTCGTTTCGAAGCTTAAGATTATTGTAACTCATCATGGAGTTTAAATTTAATTATGCGAGTCTTTTGTCAAAGTTTAATCACCGATTAAAGAGAAAAATTAAAGAAATTAATGTCTTGTATTTTAATGGTAAATACAACAAATTAACTTAATTTACAAAATCGCCACAACAGATAGACCAAACGCAAAACGCTCGATTCTAAACCCAAGCATTGATGGCAGTTATGTAGGACTCGAGACCGGTCTAGAGACCTTTTTTCTGGACCTTTTTTCTGGACCTTTTTCTGGACCTTTTTTCTGGACCTTTTTTCTGGTCTCTATCTCGGCCACGGTGGTCTCAACTACATCACTGATTGATGCGTGTCTCCTCAATTGACTTTGTGAGAAAATTCTCTGAGGAAAAGGACTGAAACTAAAATTTGTTTAAACATCTTTACTGAAATATAGAAAGCCTCGTTTTGTTTTGTTTTTATTTTTAATATCATTGTTTGATACTTATGTCGGGTCCGAACCACGGATCGCTACATAATATGGACGCAGAAGACGGTCTCCCATCCAATTACTCACCAGATGCAATGTTGTTTTAACTTCGCTAACAAACTCGAACCTGCGTCATGTGGTTTTATATTCAGTGCTGCTACCGATCACACCATCCAACACACCAGCTCCCTCCGAAAAGCTTTGTTCAAACGAAGAAAAAATCAAAGCCGATACGACAAGCCCTTTCCATACGATAGAAATTTAACACTGTGTGTGTGTGTGTGTGTGTGTGTGTGTGTGTTTCAAATCCAACAACGTCCATCGACGAATGGTCAATTTCAAGTACACAAATCAAGATTAAGTTTAGTTAATTCCTCCCGGACTCTTCCAAAAATGGTGTAGTTCTTGGATATACATAGTTTAATGGCTTTGTGGGTATGGTTTTATAGTACCATAAAAGTAGAATGGCAGATCAAATAAAAGTTTCGGGTTTCTGGAAATAAGTTCCCTGAAATTCTCACAAACAAAAACTATCTTAAATACGATCTTATCTTAAGATAGGAATATATATATATATATATATATGAATAGAAACGACATAAGTGTTAAGGAACGTTTCTGCACACGAGGAGGAGAGATAACGAATAATGAAAAATGAGGCGAACCGCCCGGGAATCGAACCCAGGGCCTTCCAATTGCCGGTCGGACGCTCTACCATTATGCTACGGACCTCACTCAATCACAAATCGAAATTCTCCCACATAGGGCAGAAACCAATACCCTGAGAGGGCACCCTCGCAAATCGTGAATATGCGCATATAACTGCAATGACCGCGCAGTATATAAATGAATAGAAACGACATAAGTGTTAAGGAACGTTTCTGCACACGAGGAGGAGAGATAACGAATAATGAAAAATGAGGCGAACCGCCCGGGAATCGAACCCAGGGCCTTCCAATTGCCGGTCGGACGCTCTACCATTATGCTACGGACCTCACTCAATCACAAATCGAAATTCTCCCACATAGGGCAGAAACCAATACCCTGAGAGGGCACCCTCGCAAATCGTGAATATGCGCATATAACTGCAATGACCGCGCAGTATATAAATGAATAGAAACGACATAAGTGTTAAGGAACGTTTCTGCACACGAGGAGGAGAGATAACGAATAATGAAAAATGAGGCGAACCGCCCGGGAATCGAACCCAGGGCCTTCCAATTGCCGGTCGGACGCTCTACCATTATGCTACGGACCTCACTCAATCACAAATCGAAATTCTCCCACATAGGGCAGAAACCAATACCCTGAGAGGGCACCCTCGCAAATCGTGAATATGCGCATATAACTGCAATGACCGCGCAGTATATAAATGAATAGAAACGACATAAGTGTTAAGGAACGTTTCTGCACACGAGGAGGAGAGATAACGAATAATGAAAAATGAGGCGAACCGCCCGGGAATCGAACCCAGGGCCTTCCAATTGCCGGTCGGACGCTCTACCATTATGCTACGGACCTCACTCAATCACAAATCGAAATTCTCCCACATAGGGCAGAAACCAATACCCTGAGAGGGCACCCTCGCAAATCGTGAATATGCGCATATAACTGCAATGACCGCGCAGTATATAAATGAATAGAAACGACATAAGTGTTAAGGAACGTTTCTGCACACGAGGAGGAGAGATAACGAATAATGAAAAATGCGCATATTCACGATTTGCGAGGGTGCCCTCTCAGGGTATTGGTTTCTGCCCTATGTGGGAGAATTTCGATTTGTGATTGAGTGAGGTCCGTAGCATAATGGTAGAGCGTCCGACCGGCAATTGGAAGGCCCTGGGTTCGATTCCCGGGCGGTTCGCCTCATTTTTCATTATTCGTTATCTCTCCTCCTCGTGTGCAGAAACGTTCCTTAACACTTATGTCGTTTCTATTCATTTATATACTGCGCGGTCATTGCAGTTATATGCGCATATTCACGATTTGCGAGGGTGCCCTCTCAGGGTATTGGTTTCTGCCCTATGTGGGAGAATTTCGATTTGTGATTGAGTGAGGTCCGTAGCATAATGGTAGAGCGTCCGACCGGCAATTGGAAGGCCCTGGGTTCGATTCCCGGGCGGTTCGCCTCATTTTTCATTATTCGTTATCTCTCCTCCTCGTGTGCAGAAACGTTCCTTAACACTTATGTCGTTTCTATTCATTTATATACTGCGCGGTCATTGCAGTTATATGCATATTATATATATACACACACAAACTCAGAATGGTCCCCTGAGAAACTTATAATCCTGTCCCAAAGCTGGTGAGGGAAGCTATATTTTTGGCCTCTTTGCGAGTAACCCGGTGCCCACGTTGGGCTTTCCATCATGAAAAAGAAAAAAATTGGTAGTATTTGTCATTTATCATTACTTATTCGAACTATAGTGGATGTAATTTCCCAGAAGAGTTCCTTGTTCCATGCACGGTCTGTGTTTAATATATATATATATATATATATATATATATATATATAACTGCAATGACCGCGCAGTATATAAATGAATAGAAACGACATTGGTGTTAAGGAACGTTTCTGCACACGAGGAGGAGAGATAACGAATAAATGAAAAATGAGGCGAACCGCCCGGGAATCGAACCCAGGGCAATTGGAAGGCCCTGGGTTCGATTCCCGGGCGGTTCGCCTCATTTTTCATTTATTCGTTATCTCTCCTCCTCGTGTGCAGAAACGTTCCTTAACACTTATGTCGTTTCTATTCATATATATATATATATATATATATATATATATATATATATGTATATATATAATATATATATATATATGACTAGGGGCGACAAGCTTGACCTTCGTGAAATGAGGAATCATCGCACAGAACATATATTTTAACCGCACTACCAAACCGGTACCGCATAACGCAGTACCGCAAAAAATGCGGTAGCGGTACTGCTGTACTTTCAGCGATCCTTTGCGGTACTGCGTTATGCGGTACCGGTTTGGTAGTGCGGTAGTACCGCAGTACCGCAAAAAAAAACGCAAGTGCCCAGCTTTGAAGAACGACGCTTGTGTAGAAGAGCATTCCATACAAGATGAGGAGGGAGAACGAGCAAATGAAAAATGAGGGACCTCCCTCCTCATCTTGTGCGGAACGCTCTTCTACATAAGCGTCGTTCTTTACATTAATTATACTGTGTGTTGTTTACAGTTAAAATGTATATATGTACGGCATGCGAAGGTGCCCCCTCAGGGGATTTGATTCTGCTCGTATGTAGGAGAATTATGAGTACTGACTAATCGGGGTCCTTGGTGCAGTGGTTAGCATATTCGACCGGCAATTGGATGATCCCGTGTTCAATTCCTGGGAGGTACCTCATTTTTCATTTGCTCGTTCTCCCTCTTCATCTTGTGCGGAACGCTCGTCTACACAAGCGTCGTTCTTTACATTAATTATACTGTGTGTTGTTTGCAGTTAATATATATATATATATATATATATATATATATATATATATATATATATATCTATCTTAACCTTACAACCTTACGAAGGTTCCGCGCGATGATTCCTCATTTCACGAAGGTCAAGCTTGTCGCCCATCCTCTTGAGATGGCCTGGTGAAGTAGTGAGTTGGTTTCTTGTGCTCTCCACCTCACATAGCCAGGTACACCCGGCTCATCCGTGATTGTTCCGAGTCAGGCGTCTAATCATCTTTTGAAGATGTCCACTGCAACTCCCTTCGTGTTTCCTTAGGTCTTTGGGCAGCTGATTAAACAGTTTTGTGCTTCTCACCACAAAACTATTTTCTTTCAGGGTTAAGGATGTTCCGTCTCGCCTTTAATTTGGGAATACGACACAGTCTACCGTTTCTACTTTCACCGTTGTTTGGGGAGTTATAGGGTTCAGAGTAAGATTAGGGACTAGTTTCTCCATTATTTTCGAAGTGTAAATAATTGTGTGTGTGTGTGTGTGTGTGTGTCTTCTCCTTTCCAGTGAATATAGGTCTAGTTCGCGTAACCTTTCCCAGTAATTTACATTAGTTCTTTGCACCCGTTGTTCTTGGCTGTGAAGCTTCTCTGGATCCCTTCCAGCTGTCTAATGTCTTCTTTTTTATATGGGAATGTTAGGACCGAGCAGTATTCCAATTTGGGTATGAACAGGGTTTTCAGTAGAGAAATCATTACCTTCCTATCCCTTCTACACAAGCGTCGTTCTTTGCATTATTTATACTGTGTGTTGTTTGCAGTTAAAATATATATGTATGTACGACATGCGAAAGTGCCCCCTCAGGGAATTGATTTCTGCTCGTATGTAGGAGAATTACGACTTCTGATTAATCGAGGCCCATGGTGTAGCGGATAGCATATCTGACCGGCAATCGGAAGATCCCGGGTTCGATTCCCGGGTGGTTACCTCATTTTTCATTTGTTCGTTCTCCCTCCTCATTTTGTGCGGAACGTTCTTCTACACAAGCGTCGTTCTTTACATTAATTATACTGTGTGTTTGCAGTTAAAATGTGTGTATATTATATATATTATATATATATATATATAATGATTCCAAGGCCTTTCGTGTGTATTCAGAAGTATACCCCGTCACGTGTCTAATTGTGAAATTCATCTCATATTATATATATATATATATATATATATATATATATATATATATATATATATATTATATATGTCAGAACAGGTATAAATTATCTTTTTCTTATTTTTATATATGGTTTTAATTTAATCGTATTCAGTAACACTTTGACCTCAATCCATCATTAGGCATTACAGAATATTAATTTATTTATATTCTGTTTATACTTTAACCAATGAACTTCAAATAAATAAAAAGGGAATAAAAACAATCCAAGCTGTCGTTTTGTATCTCGGCCTTCGTGAAACTAAAAATGTCTCTTTATTAATGAAAAAATAATTGGGCAACTGAAAACCCCTCACTTAATTTGTATATTTAATCTGCTCATTCAACTATCAAAAAAAGTTAAAAATACTTAAATGGAAGTTAAAAGTTAAAAATACTTAATTGGAAAAGTTAATTTTTACTGGTTTTCTATAAACTCAAAGTTCGAAAAACTCTTAGAACATTTTAATGAAGGGATTGAATATTTGCCAAAATAGCGTCCATGGTTGACATATTAATGAGCTGTTATACTTTGCATAAAAGAATTTCAAGTTAAATTGTTTCGAAATTGATTTGGTGTTTATGGAAGCCTTTTTAGACCTTGAAATTTGATTTTTACATAACATATTTGAACGGTTAATATAAAAAGGGGTAATTTTTTAAAGGTTATCCTTTATAGAAACTAAAGTAAGTACCGGGTGAGCGAAAAGTCCCTGTGCAGTGTGCACCTTCCACTTCCAACACAGTACGGGTACAGGTTCACTACACTTCTTGCAGGTGCACAGGGACTTTTCGCTCACCCTGTATATATAAATTAATAATAATCACTCACCATATTACATAATTCTTTCCAAAAATGATTATTAGCTTAAACTTAATATTTATGCAAATTATATTTATATTTTCCTCTTCATTTGAAAATCTGTCAATCTCTTCCCCTATTTTTATACGCCTCGGTGGTGTAGTGGTTTGCATCGCTGACTACGAATCCATCGGCCTCGGGTTTGATTCCTATTGACGGCAGGTGGCGCGCAGCTAACCCAGCTGTTCGTCCTTCCACGCAATATAAAAATCGGTTGGTAGATAAATGGGTAGCCAAGTGGTTAAATTGATGGGCTGTTGCTGCTGCTGTTGCGCTGATCGGGAGGTCGTGAGATCGAGTCCGGGCAAGGACTTTGTAGTTTCTGACGGCCCGTGCTGGGCCGTGGTTCGGATTCCACGCTAAGTTGTAGGTCTAAGGTGGAGCAACAAGCTTGACCTTCGTCAGAATGAACAATTCGGGCGGAAGCAAAACCAAGGTTATGATTATAACCTGAAAGGTTTTGTTTTGGGGTTATTTATGCTCGTTTGTAATGGCAAAGGTTATGTGACAGAGGGGAGTTACAGCTTTACGTGGGATCCGAACCACGGGTCGCTACTAGGGTGACCAGACGTCCGATATTAAACCGGACAGTCCTCTTTTTCATAATTTCACGACTGTCCTCTACGGCAAGTGTACCGGACACTACTCTGTCCGGTATTATGTTATTTTGAATTGCAAGTTGTAACTAACCACAAACTTACTCTAACTGACGTTTAAAATTTATATATTGCTGCTGCTGTTAGGTTAAACACGAGTTGATCATAGACGAACTTTGAGGAGTTTTTTGTCATCGAAAAAGCTTTTTCAGTAATTTAAAGCGGAACTGATGAAACGTTTGCCGTTCAAGTTAGATATCTAAAAATAGTGAAATTCCCAGAGGCACCAAATAATTTTTGAAATATTATAAAAAAGTGCAGCTTCGTATTTTCAATCCCATGCATTAATTCCCACACTGAAAGAGTGTTTTCTTCGATGAAAAGTGCCCGGCGAGGTGAATGCGATAAACTTGACATCGAAACACTGAAAGGTGACTCGCAAATTTACGTTAATATGAATTCTACGTTGTACGTAAATTCCACCCCCGAAAAATCCACCCATGGTAAATTCCACCCATGGTAAATTCCACGCAAAGGGTTATCAAAAAAGTTTTCCAGTTTATTAAAGTTTCTTAAAAAGTTTATGCAAAATAAAAAAACTGGTAAAATATATAGGTTAGGTCAACTGTACTCCCTTGATGATTGGTTAGGTTTAGTTGTGATATTTTCGTTAAAACTAACGAAAATGACGCTAACTCAAAAACAAGTGATTTGCTATAGAAACGATGGTCAAAATCATTCGAATTACCTAAAAACACACCAGAAAAACACTGTCCAGTGATGGAAAACACTGTCCAGTGACTATCAAAAATTGATCTTAGAAAATAAAGTTATAATTGTTAAAATTCTTAAATTTTTTGATAGAATTTACCATGGGTGGAATTTACTATGGGTGGATTTTTCGGGGGTGAAATTTACTGGGTGGAATTTACATGGAACCGAATTCTACCTTTACTGAAGCCTATGAAGAAATAATAATAATCAAAAAACTTTTAGCAGGTGCCAAAGATAGAAAAAAGTGTGAAAAACGAAGAAAAAATTAGATTTGATCAAATAAACGTAAGTTAAAATATTTCGTTCATCATTTCGTTATAAAATTGGTAGATATTGAAGTAAATTTATTTTAAAAAAGCATTTACACCAAATTAAGAATTTTCATAAATCCGTCCTCTTTTTCAATGTTTGCGCAATGGTCAATCTAGTCGCTACTACACCATCTGAAAGCAGAGGACGATTTTCCATCCAGTTACTCTCCAGACCCAATGTCTCTTAACTTCCCTGACCTACAGGAAGCAATGTTACAGTAGAGGACGCCATAGCCAATATGATCGAAGTCTGTCGTTCGAAGCATATACTGGGGAATGTCATTGACACTTTATATAACCTACGGTATAATTCAACCTATCTTATCTAACCCTAAACACTTGTCGGTAAAACGTCCAGTGAACGAAATTTTGATAGCCCGTTTCGAAAGACAAACGTGCTCTTTCGACCAACGCACCAAATTCTTGAAACTTCGAGATATTTTTCTGAAATGCAAATATTTTCAATAAAAATGTTTGCATCTCTCCCAAACCAAAACCAAAAACAAAACTAGGTAGCTAACCTACCCAAATTTTATTTTGTCTTGTCAAACCAGATTTAACACGTAACATGGCGAAGCCTAACGAAGCATTATGTAATCATTAATCAAACTTAACTTATAAGCTATACAGTTTTACCTAGCCTATTTAACATCGTTTTACAAAGATAACTTGGGCCTTTTAGAAGTATCAAAGGTGAGAATCACAGTTTAGCGTCGTCGTAATTTTTTTATATGTTTGGCGATATCCTATTTTGGCGTCGCAAATTATCAGAGCTGGGCACCGCAAACTCAAAATCACTTCCGCAATCGCAAATCCGCAAACTCAAACCTTACCTTCCGCAACCGCAAATCCGCAAACTGCTTGCCATTTTTGGTGCCGCAAACGCAAACCATATTTCCAATTTTTACAGTGCTGGGCACTTCCGCAAACACTTCCGCAAACCGCAAATTCCGCAATCGCAATTTTAACTATAAAAAGTATCCAAAACATTAAAGAGGTATAAAAAGTTTTTATATTTTAATGTTTAATGTTTTAGCCTTGTTTTTATTAAAAACAAGGCTAAATAATGTATTACAATAAATCACTATTGTAGAAGAAATAAAAATACTACATATTTTGATATATTATATTGAACAAAAACACCTCCTGCAAGTAAATAATAAATAAATTAAAAAATAAATTTAATCATTTGAATTTCATAAATTTTGAGACTTAGACACGTTAGAGAAGACTGTACTGTAACTGTAGTAACTTGGCTTGGCCAGTGGCCACGTGGGAAATTTGCGGAAAGATTTGCGTTTGCGGTCTTAGTTCCGCAACGCAAATTCACTAATTTGCGATGACTTTGCCGCAAACGCAAATCCGCAAACGAAAAACATACTTCCGCAATTGCGGAATTTGCGGTTTGCGGAAGTGTTTGCGGAAGTGCCTAGCTCTGCAAATTATTCAACCAACCAAAAATAAACGGCACTCCAACACTTTCAAATTACTCGTTTATGTTAATTAGGTTAACTGAATGCTCGGTTAGGTCAACTGTACGCCACTGATGATTGATTAGGTTAAGTCATGATATTTTCGTTAAAACTAACGAAAATATCATGACTTAACCTAACCAGTCGTCAAGGGCGTACAGTTGACCTAACCGGGCATTCAATTAACTTAATTAACATAAACAAGTAATTTGAAAGTATTAGAGCCGTTTATTTTAGATTTGGTTGAATAATTTGGGACACCAAAATAGGATATCGCCCCCAAAAAATGTTTTACGACGCTAAACTGTGATTCTACCGCATCATAGACACTAAAATATAATAAAATCTATATCCAAAACATTTCAAAAATTCTTTTCTATAATTTGGTGTGTTGTCGAAAAGGCAATAGTATTCCCATTTGAATTAGGCCAATCCTCTCCTTAAATAGCTTAAATCTACTAGTGAAACTTATTATTATTAAAACTATATATACTGTACATATGTACATATGCGCGTGCGTGTGTGTGTTATCTGACGTTTATTTATATATATTATTATATATATACAGTACACACACACACACACACACACACACACATATATATATATATATATATACACACACTCAAATTCAATAATGTTTGAATATACTTGTATATTTATATAATTCCAAGATAGTGAAAGTGACGAAACAAAATTTGACCTCGAGGTGAAGGACGTTAAAAACAGTGGAATACGAAACCAAACCCCATCCTTTTTTCATTTAGTGAAGGGCGGAGTCTTTATGTGACGTTACTCATTACTGATTGGCTGAAATTTGTTGATGGGAGGTCCTAAATTTAAATTTTTACTTTATCGCGGGAAATAGATCTGTACTAAGACTGTAAGTGAAAACACGTGGAAGTTTGGAGTCATGCGTTTTTGGTACTGATAACTAGTTAGTAGAGTTAGAGAATCACTGAGAATGACTGGTGAATCATTGCCCAGTAAAGAAGTTCGTATAAATTACATTTATGTAACGAGTCAATTATAAAGTTCAAAGAACTTGTGTGAATTTAGTTTTTAATGTTTGAAGTGAACATCACCAAAATGTAATTTGTTTGAAACTAAGTAGCAGGCATAAGCTAGGCCTATCAGTTAAAAAATAATACACGAAATTATGAGTGTTGCTCTGTCTGCAATATAGGCCTGCTCAACTGCTATTATATACATATAAGCGTCAGTGTTTTTCTTTAATTGGTGATATCCGTATCTGCAATGGTTAAAGCATCATGAGCTGTCTTAGGGCCCTAGACTGTGTTTTAGTTTCACCAGTCTGTCATTCGTCTGAATGCCTCAAACATAAATAGGACCGATCGAAGAGGTAAGTTTATCATTTATTAAGCCTAGTTTAACGTATTATCGAATAGTTTAATGATAGTGATTAAAGTAAACTGTATTCGAAGCAATATCCAAACTGATTGAATTTCGATTTGTTCTAGGCCTAGCTGGTCAGAAGATGCAATAGATTTCAACTTGTTGATTGCCATTGTTTCAAATCATTGTTCGGTATGTGATCACTCGCACAAAATTTAGAAAACACCAACAGATCGAAGGGGTAAGTGTTCCTTACAAAATTGGTTTAACCTACTATCGAATACTTCAGTAATGTAATTAAAAGAAATAAAAGCATTCAAATGCTATTGAAAACTGATTTGACCTCTATCTCGATTTTAGCTCATCCTTAGAAGAAGCGTCAAATTTCAATTTGTTTGACACCTGCGAAATGTGTGAAACTCTGCGCATTCTTGAAGCCTTTAGCAATCTCTTTCTGACTCCAACTACCGTATTAATGTTTGCTTGGAAGCAAACGTAAATTTTGCTTAAGAGTATCTTGGTTCTCGTATATCATGAAATTTCGAAAGTTTTCAGATGTCGAAACTTTAATGTGATGTAATACATTTTATATCCTAAAATATGCCAAATTGCTTCCGAAAAACGATCGACCGAGTGTCCTAGAGTCATGTCTCCATTGTAAGTGAGATTGTAATGGCTGATTGGTCAATTCAGAGAATTTTCAAATAAACCCAAGTTTCGAGTTTTGTAATAAACATTGTATATTAGTGAAAAATGCCCATTATATAAATTAAATTGATGCAACAATAAGTTAATATATAGCATTATTCGATGGTTTTTTCATTTCTTAACTGCTGCATAAGATATTTTTATAGGTAAATATTAATTTTTGCTTAAAACTGACTAAAAAACTAAAAATTGTTACAAAGATCGTAATTGGATGAAATTGGTCACGAGAGAAACGACTACTCTCTATAAAGACCACCTAACCTAGTGTAATCTGGTCTCCGCAAACTTAATATTAACCTTTTTATACAATCTTGGGTGTCTCTACCAAAGAGAAATTACATTACATTAATACGCTTTGAAACCGAATAGGAAACATTTCAAACATTGATATGGTTCCAGAAATAAATGTATTTCTCATTGGGTGGAGACTTTTTCGAAAACACACTAGTGTCTAGTATAGTATTTCATTCCAAAAAGTTAAATTGAATTGAATTTACTTTTTATTATGGACAAATTTTACTCAATTTTAAGTGATAAATAAGAATTTAATAACTTAAAAATGTATACGCAAGTAGGCTAACCTCTATATACGAATCACGCCCAATTTTTTTTTATTTAAGTTTTGATGAACATCAAGAAGTGTTCCTTAATTATTATAAAGGGGGGCAAAAGTCGGGCACCCTCTCAAAAATTTGCATATCTAATTTTTTCTAATTTTAGTTTTTATTAAATTAAATGTTGAAAGTGTCAATATGTAATAAATCTTTCTTGTACTGTACAGTGTACACCATCTTCTTTTGAGGGGTGCCCAGAGTTTTTGCCACCTGTACATTTTATTATACAAAATTGGAGGTAATTAATATCCTATACAGACATTTTTTTTCGTTTGTCATTTCACACCTGATTCCAAGATATCGCTTAAAATTGGAGCAAATTAACATCGAGGTTGGAATTTCAAAGCCTAACTTGTATTTAGTCAGACCACGATTGCTCAAAATTTACGCAGATTGTTAAATATAAAAAAAAAGCGGTATCAAATTTCAAATCCGAAGCCAATGGGACAAACTTGTGAAGCGGCATTTAAAATTGAAGTACCTCATGGTAGAGATGGGGTACGGGTAAGTCTGGTAGGGCCGTACCCGGCCCGACCCGCGAGGGTGTACGAGTGGGCCGATGGACATCGAAGTAGATGCGGGCCGGCTAATACAATCGTATTATAGGAGCATGCATGCATTGAAGTACAATTTGAATCTCGTAAAACAATTTTTCAAATTTTTTAAAGTAGAGTAAAAGAAAGGATTTTTCAAAGTATTATCTGTTAATTTTTTTAATTATAACTTCCATTACAAACGATTTTGAGCAGCCATTCAAAAAGTAATTAATTTCATGACGCCACAGCAATTTATAAATTCCAAAGGTAAGAACTTATTAAGTTGTATTGGTGAAATATCTTTATTTTACTGCTAAGTAGCTAAAATGTTTTAAAAATTGCAAAAATAAATTTTCATTATTCAAAAGACTTCACAAAAGAACGGACCAGGCCGGGCCGGGTACGAATTTGTCATGAAACACAACGGGCGGGTACGGGCCGGGCCGGGTGGGCCTCGTAAATATGGACGGGCAGGGTACGGGAGTAAATATCGGCCCGTGCAGATCTGAACCTCGTGGCTTAAAAGCAAATGTTATGTTGTCACTAGTTAATTGTTTCAAATCTTTGTATGAAATTATTTAGTTTAATAATGCTACGTGAACCGACTAGATATGCGTAAGTTTGGGTTTTCCATGTTAAAGAATATAAACTTTATTCGGTACTTTCCTGTTATCCCGAACCCCAGACTTTTTGCTGAAAATATCACAACCTGACCTAATCAATTGTCAAGGGCATACAGTTGACCTAACAGGAAAGCACTGGTTTTTCTGTTATTATTAATAATCTTTTAAAGTCTCATTATGGACATACAAGAAATACGGTTAGGTCAACTGTATGCCTCTGACAGTTGGTTAGGTTAAGTTGATTTTCGGCAAAAAGTCTGGGGTCCGGGATAACAGGAAAGGACCCTTTATTCTTCCACAAATATGTATGCCACTTTGTAACTATTTATTGTTTTACAATGACCAGGTTAAAAACTGTAATTGTCGATATATATATATATATAGTGGACCTAGTTTTAGCCGTTTAAGGTGATAATGATTTAATTGTATGCAACGTTTGATTAAGGCAATGACTGATTGCTTTATAATGATAGGCTATTTGAGTAGATCCACCATACTATTGGAAGTGACCGAAATGGCTGCGAGGTCACCAGCTTTGGTTTACGCCCAAAGCAAATTAATATTAAGGTTATAAAAGACACCTTATGTTTTGTGTAGTTTAATTAAGAAAATATTTATATTAATTTTCACAGTGAAAATACAATGGTAAGACTGACTAGAAAGCTTAACAGTTCGATAATGACCTTTGAAATATGCGCTCGTTTATGTGAGGCTTAATGGTATACAAAATGGGGGACAACCTGAAATATGAGATGGTGAATACAAAAATAATGCATGCACGTAATAATATAACAAATAGGTTATGTAATACACCGATTAGGGAAACTACAGATTATGCATAAATGATCTGTGAAAGAGGCCTATTAATGACACCGTGAACGCGTACGTTTTGGTACTCTAAATAGAATAAGCCTCGGTACTTTATTTTGTACGTAAAAAAACCGTTATTATTCACGGTGGTATAACAAAGAATTGACAGTAATTAATTGGTAGTTTATGTTATGCTTATGGCATAGACCTAGGTAATAAAATGAAATGTTAATAGCTTAATTGAGGTAATACGTAATGTACAGTACTCATCGATGGTATGTAATGGCATGCAACATAGAACATTGAATGGGCCTAATAATTGCTATAAAGAATGCACGTGCGTTTGGTACATTGAATGGAAAACATGACACTGATTAAGTAGGCTAAATGATTGTATGGATGCACAAGGAATAATTGATGCGGCCTAATAATAATGGATTGAAATGCTTGCACAAATATCACTTATATACAAGAACATTATGTGATGTTAAGTGATTACGTTAAGAGAATATATAGTTAACACATAAATATGTGAATTGAACAGAATAACGGATGATACGCGGAAATAACGGTATAAAAATGACACTTGAATTGGATGACAGGCCTACCGTTCGGCCTAATGATAGTTGAGGGAATATACACGGTATATGAATTAGGCCTGCAGTAGAGAAAAATGGTCTACTGCGTTATTAACGGGAGTCAATGGGAATGTTTAATTACTCACTTTGGGAGAGTAGCCTGCTGTTCGGCGGTAGGCTAATGTAGGCTTCAAGAGCACTTAGAATATGATGTAGTTAGCTTACCCGGACGATTTGACGTCGTGGAAGGATTGTTGAAAAGGAATACCGTGAGTGTCGTCGGTCGTCCTCTGGAAACTGGTCGCTCGCGCGTTGGTCGGGTCGTGGATTAGGCCTTTTGCGTTGGAGATGTAGTCCCGGTTGTGGTTGTCTCTTGGAAGTTCGTTCCGTAGGTCGAGGTATGATGGGCCTAATGGAGTCTCGTAGACGATCGTTCTTCGTAAAGCGGTAAAAGCTGACCAGATGTGGAGTGATTTGGGCTTGTAGCTTTCGCCGTCGAGTCACGCAATGTGTCCCTTGCGGATGCTTCTCGTAGTGTTGCAGACCTTGCCGGTGCTCTCGAAGATGCTTGATAACCGGTTTATGCGGTAATGAAGAGACCAAGGGGAATTCCTGATGCCGTTGGGGTTTCCTGCGGCAGTGTTGGTGGGTCACTTCCAATGATGCTTCGTTTCTTGAATGTGTGGTGAAGTGAGCCTTGGTCTTGAGCCGGTTACAACTGATGAGGGATGACAACGTACAGAGTAGTCGAACGGAATGGAAGCGCCGGAGTGAGCGTGGGTGCTTACTTTTATACGCAATTCCTGTGACGTAGAACTTCACGCCAATTACTAAGACGCCTTGGTGAACGCGTCCTTTTCGATAAAAACTTACTTTCGCGCCTTGGAAGGAAACAGACTTTCCATTGTTTGTTAGCCCACGTGTGTTCCAAACTGTTTTATGGTAGCGTGGAAAGAAAGTATGTCTGTCGATTTGTTGGTCTATTTCTTGTCGATCCTATATATATATATTATATATATATATATATATATATATATATATATATATATATATATATATATATATATATATAAAATAATTTGTGAAATTAAAAATAATTAACATTTGAAATACTGCAAAATTTTATTTTGATAAGAAAGAGGCTTCCACAAAGCAATCTATCTTGGCATTAAAAGTTTGTTTGTAGTTTTAGGCCTAATACTTTATTCCAGCAATAATGTTTAAACGAAATATTTAACTGGGAACATTTTAGTTTTCACACTAAATTGTGTGCTTAGTACATATTAGGACGAGTGTTTACTTTTGCCGGTAATTTACACGCAATTAATCTTGTAATTCGGATAACTAGTTTAGAATCGAAATAAAAGTAGCGCATAGAGTATAAATGCAATGTTGCAAAGGGATGAGGGCAAGATTGGAAAATGTTGCAATTTGCGTGAAAAAGGTTCCATAGTCAGGAGGGGCTATTGTACGAATAATCTACACCCCACCTCAGGCCTACACTAACCTTACGTCTCCCTCCAACCTAACCTAAACTATGAATAGTGCCTATCCCATCCAGCAAACTACCTCACCTTAGACCAACTATGCTGTGTACTATAGGGACCAGCAGCAGCATGATTTCATCACTAATGATAATCTCTCTCCCTTTCACTGTCATCTTCTTCCTCGCTTGGTTGAGGTATATAAACTTCATCATCACTACTGTCGTATATAGACTGTATCTCAAGACCGCCTTCGTCGTCACTGTCGACATCAGAAGATCCAGAATATTGCTATCCTGTACAATTTTTTGTTCACTACTATGATGTATGTTGGCGTGTCTGAACTAGCCATACTGTCTAAGTAGTATGCTCGCAAAATGTTAGTGGAAATTGCAATGCCATGTTGATTAACGTTGCAAAGGGGGAGGGGGCATCCAAGAAGGGGTGGGGTTAGTCCCCCTAAGTTGC
The DNA here is from genome assembly GCA_023014485.1 of Bathynomus jamesi. NCBI lineage: Eukaryota > Metazoa > Arthropoda > Malacostraca > Isopoda > Cirolanidae > Bathynomus > Bathynomus jamesi. The sequence goes on from JAJOZX010008717.1 coordinate 48,802, forward strand.
ATGAAGGATTTTTTGGGGGAGAGGGAGGATGACACCCCAAAGGGGTAACCCTAACCTAAGAAGGTAAGAGAGGAGGAGATATTTACGCTGGCATGTCACGAAGCATAATGAATCGGCCTTAGAAGGTACCAGCTGACTTAGAGGGGTTGCTAGATATTTATATATAGAGAGGTTGCCAAATATTTAATTTTATTTTGGCAGAGTCATATTAAGAGATGTTCTCACTGCCACGATTCAATGAAGTCACCCCAGCTACCCTGGTCGGCTTTACCATCACAGCCAGTTGACTTAGAAGGCGTGTATACATATATTATTAATGGTGGAGGTAGTAGCATATTAAAGGAGAGATGTTCCCACTGCCACGTCTCATAACATAATGAATCAAATTTGATTGACTTAGAAGGTGTGTACATATATATTATTAAAAGCAGCGCCATGTTAAGAGATGTTCCCACTGCCACGTCACGTGACATAATGAAGCTCAGCCAGGAAAGCGTGGTAGAGACAGCCATCTACCAGCCAATTGGTAGCGCCACCAGCTACCAGCGGCAGGAATGATGGCGTAGATGCATCAAAAATAATGTTTATATATACATACACTAGAGGGGTGAAAATGGACCAAAATTTTTTTTTTTTCAAATATCGAATTGGAATACCTGCAAAAGTTTTCAACGGTCTACTGTCAATGTTCACTCAAAATTTGATGTCCCTTGAATTAATTGTTCAGGTTCCCCAGCGAGGACAAAAAATCGCTTCCTAATTTGAACATTTCTGGCAGCATTCCGCTACTTTGTGTATGTATTATATGTATGTATGTATTACACACACACACACACACACACACACACACACACATATATATATATATAGGGTGTCCCATAAGTCCGGCATCATAGGAAAAATAGTAAAAAAAGGCAAAACAAAAGTTTTTATTTACAGAAAGTGCTCAATATGTCCACCATTGTTTTCAATACACAAATTCAGACGTGATACCCAGTCAGCAAGCACACGGTGAATGATGTCAGGAGTAATGGTGTTACATGCCCCAATAATGCGCTGCCGCAAATGTTCAACACCTAATTTTCTCTGCGTATACCAGCGCTTTCAAGTGGCGCCCAGAGATAAAAATCTAGTGGCGTGAGATCCGGGCTTCTAGCTGGCCATTCCACAGGCCCTCGACGTCTTATCCAATGACCAGGGAATTGTTGGTACAGGTATTCCCTTACTTGGGTGCTGTAATGTGCGGGAGCGCCGTCTTGCTGGAACCATGTTGGGAAATTTCCTTCTTCGTTCAAGACACTAGGAAATGCTTCTTCCTTGAGCATACGTAGGTAGGTGCCTCCAGTGGAATGTTCATCGGAAAAGAGGGGGCCTATGATGCGATCCTTCCAAATGCCACACCATACCATCATCCGAGATGCACCTTGTTCCTTTGAAGAGGTATACCAGTGAGGGTTGTTTTGAGACCAGTATTGGGTGTTCTGTCGATTTGCCTCACCATTTCCATAAAAAACAGCCTCGTCACTGAACAGAATGTTGGACGGAAAATTGGCATCTCGAGCATATGAATTATGGTTTGTAGAAATAGAAAAATATGAATTTCTCCTATGATGCCGGACTTATGGGACACCCTGTATGTATATATATATATATATATACATACATACACGGTGGGCCGTAAGTTTCCATACATAGGAAAATTTAAATTATGGTCTTCACGTGCGTCGGTATTTGGATCAGCAGTTTCCGGATGCTTGGATTGGTCGGTGTGGTCCTGTGGAGTGGCCTCCCAGATCCCCAGATCTCACCCCCCTTGATTTCTATCTTTGGGGGCACTTGAAGGCCATGGTGTATCAGGAAAAGATACGAGACATAAATCATCTAAAGGAACGTATCACCAACGCCATTACAAGCATAACGTCGCCTGTGCAAATGCGTGTTCATCAACAGTGGAGAACACGTATTGAAATGTGTTTTCAAAACAATGGCAACCATGTAGAGCATATTATATAAATAAAAATGGTTTTCCATAAAAAAATGTTTATTTTTCCTATGTATGGAAACTTACGGCCCACCCTGTATATATATATATATATATGTGGGTGTGTGGGTGAGAAATTTGCGTTACTTATTCGAACAATAGTGGATGTAATTTCCCAGACGAGTTCCTTGTTCTATGCACGGTCTGTGTTTAACATGTAAGTTTCTCAGGTGACCATTCTGAGTTTGTGTGTGTGTGTGTGTATACAGGGTGTCCGAGAATTATCTGTACAATTTTTGGCTGTTATTAAAAGTCAACCATGAAGTGTAGAAATTCCAGTGTTGTCCCATTTTACAGAGAATCTCATTAAGTTTTTTCTGATACCAAGTTTTGACAAGTTTTTTAGAAATTCCAGTGAGTCCGAACATTATCTGTACAATTTCATCTTTTAATAAAATTCTTGATAACACACGTAAAATTCTTAAACAAGATTATTTAGAATCTGTATTTTCCAAAGTTTCTTTTATTAAAGTAACGTTGTTACAAACATTCGATATGTGCACCATTAGTGATTCGCAAAACATCCAATCGATACTCCAAATGTTGCATGTACGCTGCAGCATATCCACATCAATTCGCTCAATAGCAGCTGTGATTCTTGCTTTTAAATCATCAATGTCTGTCACCCGCGTACATTTCTAAAAAACTTGTCAAAACGTGGTATCAGAAAAAACTGAGATTCTCTGTAAAATGGGACAACACTGGAATTTCTACACTTCATGGTTGACTTTTAATAACAGCCAAAAATTGTACAGATAATTCTCGGACACCCGATATCTATCTATCTATCTATCTATCTATCTATCACGTGGAGGTAGCTGCACATCGAGTTCCAGCGAAGCCCATCCCAACCTTATTATGGACTTTTGTCAGTCTTATTCCTTTTCCTGCTTATCGAACTATGTTGTGATTTAGTATTGAAAACTGGCATTGTTTCTTGATTCCAATCTCACTCGAATGAATCCATCCCTTCGTTATTTTCCACAAACTGTAGCTGCTGCTTCTGTTACTAGCTTAATACATCTTTCTACGGCCTGAGTGAGACATGGCATCACATGTATGCCTCCAAAATCTGGCTGTTTGGAAGCGAGCTCTCTCAATTCCTTCTCCGTTAATTGCTGTAAAAGCGGAGGACTTAATCGTCCTTCTTTCTAGTTAATAAGATCAATGTATTCTTTTGTTCCAAAGTTCAGCTTTGGTATTGTAAACTTTCGGATTTCCTTTTGTGTTTTGCTTCTTGCAAGCATAATTCTTCGAATTGCTAACACTCTGATGTGCTCGTGATCATGGAGAGCAATAGGTTCTCTGGGTGAGCAAAATAAGCGTTGCGTTGTATTGAAGAATCCACAACGTTTCTCAGCTTCAAGTGGAAGGTATCTTGATCTTGAAATGGTTTCCCAGACATGTCTTCCTCCTCCTGTGCATGAAGATTTTGGCTTAATGGTAAACCACATTGAAGCATAAACTTTCATTACAAATGTTGCTAATGCACGAAGGTTCTCTGATAGTTTATCTTTAGCAATGTACAGGGTGTCCCAGAATTAACTATATTTCAATGAAATCTGACAAATTTTTTAAAAACACACTTTTATTTATGTTTATCATGTTTAATATGTGTTAAAAATGTATAAATTTCTAAATTTTTTTCATAATTTTATTTTCATAATTTTTTCATAGTTTTTCATAGTTTTATTTTCATTCTCTTTCAGAACCCTATTAATAATGAATACACAAGAACGCATCTTTGTTGTAACATCCTGTATCAAAGGAATGCAATGCAATGTAATGAAATCAGAGAAAAATTTACAAGAAGATTCCACAGAACCGGTCCTACAGACAAAGCGATTCGTGAACTTGTGAACAAATTTAAAAGAACTGGATCCATACACGACGAGGTGGGAAGAGGATGCCCAAGGACAGCACGTAACAGTACCGAACAGGTACGACAATTGTTTGAGGATGAACCAACAACTTCGGTTAGGGAGGCCGGTCGAAGACTCAACATATCCAAGACAACAGTTCATAGAATCTTGCGTTCGACACTGATGAAAAAAGCTTATCACATTCAAGTACTGCATGCCCTAAATGAAGAGGATTATCCAAATCGAGCAGCAAGGTGTGCAGAAATTGTGGATCAATCGAAAATGAAAGTTTATTGGATAACATCTTATTCAGTGATGAGGCGACTTTCCACACGTGTGGTAAAGTCAATCGACACAACTGTCGTATCTGGTCCAATGAAAGACCGTCTGAAGTCATAGAATGGCAAAGAGACTCTCCAAAAGTTAACGTGTGGCTTGGAATGACCAAATCCAAAATTTATGGCCCATTCTTCTTTGCGGAAGCAACTGTAACAGGTACCGTCTACCTTGATATCTTCAGCAGTTTCTCGAACCACAGCTTCTTGATGATTGCATTCTTGATAATGTTGTGTTTCAACAAGATGGAGCACCCTGTCATTATGCTCTAATTGTTCGAGAATACCTCAACAGACGCCAATCGGTGGATTGGACGTGGAGGACCTCGACCTTGGCCTCCGCGTTCTCCAGATTTGACACCCCTGGATTTCTTTGCATGGGGTTTCATAAAAACAAAGGTTTATCGCCAAAAGATCAATAGTTTAGCTGAACTTAAAGAACGCATCCAGTTGGCAGTGTGGGAGATACCTGAAATGCTTCAAAATGTGTTTCGCAGCGCTGAGGATAGATTTGAAATTTGCAGAGATACAGACGGTGCACATGTTGAAACTTCTCAATAAAGTTTTGACTTATGATTTATAAATCTATTTGTTTTTGTATCATAATTTAGTAATAAACACAAAATTATGTCAGTTTTTATTAAGTTTGTCCGATTTCATTGAAATAGATAGTTAATTCTCGGACACCCTATATAATGCAAGAGACAATATAAAACAGTAGGCCCTTCGCCAGCTTTCTGACAATGCACGAATCTAATTTATACAACTTAGGGCTAATATTAAGGACCAAATCCGCATTATTCTTGATCACACTTGATTCCAGTATATTTCTGCTAACAATAGATTTACTAAACCTTAATTTGGAAGCATTTTTCCAATCAATGGGATGATTAGTATCTCTTACGTGAATGAAAATGGCGTTAGATTCCTGGCCACTTCTTATACTGTATTGATGCTGTTTAATACGTAACTCAAGGGTCTTACCAGTTTGGCCAATGTAAAATTTATTACATATTGTGCAAGGGATTTTATATACACAACCATGTTCACTTAAAGGGGAGTTAGTTAATTCTTAAAATGTTCTTAATTACATCTAAATTTTTGAACGCAATATTTACGTTAAAAGTCCTCAGCAGATTCGGCAGATCAAGGAAATTTTTCTCTGAATGGTAACACTAAAAACATTTTTTGTGTTATAAGGAATCTATCCTTTATTCGTAGGTTTTCTTTGCCATTTTTAAGGACTTATCTATGCAGTTCTTTGGGTATTTTAAATCAAAAGCAATTTTGTATATTTTACCTAATTGGTCGTCAATGAACTCAAGGCTACAAATTCGTAGGCCTCTTAGAAACAAAGTAGAAAGAACGGAATCGTTTTACATTAATGTGGTGATCAGAATAATAATGTATATAGGTACAATTATTAGTGGGTTTTCTGTAAACTATTGTACACTTAAACTTTTCTCCAGAACCTATATATTAAAACATCTAAAAAAGGGATCGAACAATCTTTTTCTATTTCAACTGTAAAATTGATAGAGGGAATTAAATTATTAAGTTGGGTAAGAATTCATGAGATTTAAAGTCACTGCCAAGACAAAGATCATCTACATATCTAAACCATGGAACATAATTTGGCAGAATCTTCCTTAATAACTTACTTTCAAAAAACTCCATATATAAGTTACTCAAAATGGGGAGAGAGGGTTTCCCATCGCCATAACAAATTTCTGCCTAAAATATTCATTATTGAACACAAATTTTGAGTACTATGCACAGCTTAATTAATTCTATAATTGTGGCCACAGGTAATGGCAAATTATGCTTAACCAATTCTTCCGAAAGAAACACTAATAGATCCTCCACCGGGACTCTTGTAAATAAAGCGGTAACATCAAAGCTTACCAATCTAAAATTGTAATTGACACTGATACTATTTAATTTTTCCACAAGGTCTACATTATTATTTGTGTGTGATTGTGAAATTGTGCCAAGGAGAGGATTAAGAATGGAGACAAGCCATTTGGATAGCTTATATGAGAGAGATCCTATAGAACTAACAATAGGCCTTGCAGGATTATTTGGCTTATGAGTTTTAATCAGGCCATACATATAAAGTAATGACGGTGAAGTACTCAAAAACTGTTTAAGTAACATTTCATTCCCCTTCAAAAGTTGTTTAATTTTCTTGTTAAATGCACTGTTCACAGTTTCAAGGGGATTGTTCCTTAATTTCACGTAAGTGTCCGCATCATTCAAAAGATCATACATTTTTCCTAGATAAACGTCTTTATTGAGGATCACTAAGGCATTTGATTTATCAGCTTTGGTTATATGTAGATTCTGATCTTTTCTTAAAGCTTCATAAGAGTCGAAAAACCTCTGTGGACAATTTGGAATAGAGGGTTTAGACATACCACTATATACTATACCTTTACAAATATTCACATCCTCTATAGGTAAATCATGTTATTTTTCTAAATTACAGAAAGCCTTAGCTATTTCTACATAGTCCACCTCCTTTTTAGCTGCTGAAAAATTTATTCCATATCCAAGAGCCGTAACCATATTTTTATTTAACACTTTATCTGATAGATTTATCACAAATCCGGGGTTAGCATCCTTAGTCCAATCACTTCTTTCAATTAGAATTTGTAATTTAATATCCAGTTTCCTTTCCACTACACTACATTCTCGTCTAAGTTTGTTATAACAATAGTCCAGTAACCGTTGTTTCCATTCAGGTGGAATTGCCATATCAAAACTATATCTTCTCGCCCTAGTAACTTTAAAAGTTTCTTCGACTTCAATCTTAGTAATTTCTATATGCTTCTGCAACACTATTCTCTGGAATTCATCGAAGGGGCGTTCTCTCAAATTCAAAAGTCTATTAGGGAGTAAAGAGGTGGGGAGAACTTGTTCAATTAGACATCTTAGAAATATCAGGTGAACCTTTCGCTTGTGTGACTTAACTAAAGAAGAACAAAAAGTAGAAACAAACAGTGCTAGGCCAGGGAAGAGCAAAGAGGTCTCGAAGTGGCGCGTGGTATCCATTATGCACTAAAATCACAAAATAACACGTGACCTTATTAATAAGCAAACAACCACAGGGAAAAGGAAACACAAAGTCCGAGCGCTTTCGTGATATATTCACATTATCAAGGAGGAACAGAAATACCCAAAGAACTGCATAGATAAGTCCTTAAAAATGGCAAAGAAAACCTTCTACGAAGTAAAGGATAAGATTCCTTATACACAAAAAATGTTTACCATTCAGAGAAAATTTCCTTGATCTGCCGAATCTGCTGAGGACTTTTAACGTAAATATTGCGTTCAAAAATTTAGATGTAATTAAGAATTCATTGATTAAGAACTCCCCTTTAAGTGAACATGGTTGTGTATATAAAATCCCTTGCACAATATGTAATAAATTTTACATTGGCCAAACTGGTAAGACCCTTGAGTTACGTATTAAACAGCATCAATACAGTATAAGTAGTGCCAGGAATCTAACGCCATTTTCATTCACGTAAGAGATACTAATCATCCCATTGGAAAAATGCTTCCAAATTAAGGTTTAGTAAATCTATTGTTAGCAGAAATATACTGGAATCAAGTGTGATCAAGAATAATGCGGATTTGGTCCTTAATATTAGCCCTGGGTTGTACAAATTAGATTCGTGCATTGTCAGAAAGCTGGCGAAGGGCCTACTGTTTTCTTAACTGCATTCTTGCCCCTTAATGGTTTGCCCTGTAAATATTATTGTAAGAACTGTTAACATTCTTGTGTCTATTTTAATTGTAATATTTCTTTCGTGTATAATCTTTGGTTGCTGGGGGTTTATTGGACTTTTGAACTGGGTTGCTTTTGGGAAAACAATTTTTTTCCAGACTGTTTGTAGAAATTTTGTAATAATCTGTAAGACGATGGCAACATTCCCTTTGTTTTCATTAATTTCGGGCCACTTAATTTCCTACTTCAATTAAATATTAGTGTTAATAACCATTATAATAATTTTTGTTTTCTGTACTGGTGTTTTGTCTAATTTCATCTATATAGTAATTTAGCAGCCTACAGATTATGTTATCTATTTGTTATCTACGTTATCTATTCGTTTTTCATTAAATTCTTGCCAATTAATTGCCTGCTTTAATTAAATATTAGTGTTAATAACCATTATAATAATTTTTGTTCTCTGTATTGTTTTTTTTTGTCTAATTTCATCTATATAGTATACTTCTTTTATATTTAGTAATTTAGCAGCCTACAGATGTTATCAATTGAAAAACTCTTTAGAGGGCTTTAAGGCCTTTAATTTGAGGTGCCGATTGTGAATTTTTTGCTTGTCTATTTAACTCATTTACTTTGAAATCTCCGTCTATTTTCTGTTCCTCCTTGATAATGTGAATATATCACGAAAGCGCTCGGACTTTGTGTTTCCTTTTCCCTGTGGTTGTTTTTATTAATAAGGTCACGTGTTATTTTGTGATTTTAGTGCATAATGGATACCACGCGCCACTTCGAGACCTTCTCTTTGCTCTTCCCTGGCCTAGCACTGTTTGTTTCTACTTTTTGTTCTTCTTTAGTTAAGTCACACAAGCGAAAGGTTCACCTGATATTTCTAAGATGTCTAATTGAACAAGTTCTCCCCACCTCTTTACTCCCTAATAGACTTTTGAATTTGAGAGAACGCCCCTTCGATGAATTCCAGAGAATAGTGTTGCAGAAGCATATAGAAATTACTAAGATTGAAGTCGAAGAAACTTTTAAAGTTACTAGGGCGAGAAGATATAGTTTTGATATGGCAATTCCACCTGAATGGAAACAACGGTTACTGGACTATTGTTATAACAAACTTAGACGAGAATGTAGTGTAGTGGAAAGGAAACTGGATATTAAATTACAAATTCTAATTGAAAGAAGTGATTGGACTAAGGATGCTAACCCCGGATTTGTGATAAATCTATCAGATAAAGTGTTAAATAAAAATATGGTTACGGCTCTTGGATATGGAATAAATTTTTCAGCAGCTAAAAAGGAGGTGGACTATGTAGAAATAGCTAAGGCTTTCTGTAATTTAGAAAAATATAATGATTTACCTATAGAGGATGTGAATATTTGTAAAGGTATAGTATATAGTGCTATGTCTAAACCCTCTATTCCAAATTGTCCACAGAGGTTTTTCGACTCTTATGAAGCTTTAAGAAAAGATCAGAATCTACATATAACCAAAGCTGATAAATCAAATGCCTTAATGATCCTCAATAAAGACGTTTATCTAGGAAAAATGTATGATCTTTTGAATGATGCGGACACTTACGTGAAATTAAGGAACAATCCCCTTGAAACTGTGAACAGTGCATTTAACAAGAAAATTAAACAACTTCTGAAGGGGAATGAAATGTTACTTAAACAGTTTTTGAGTACTTCACCGTCATTACCTTATATGTATGGCCTGATTAAAACTCATAAGCCAAATAATCCTGCAAGGCCTATTGTTAGTTCTATAGGATCTATCTCATATAAGCTATCCAAATGGCTTGTCTCCATTCTCAATCCTCTCCTTGGCACAATTTCACAATCACACAAATAATAATGTAGACCTTGTGGAAAAATTAAATAGTATCAGTGTCAATTACAATTTTAGATTGGTAAGCTTTGATGTTACCGCTTTATTTACAAGAGTCCCGGTGGAGGATCTATTAGTGTTTCTTTCGGAAGAATTGGTTAAGCATAATTTGCCATTACCTGTGGCCACAATTATAGAATTAATTAAGCTGTGCATAGTAGACTCAAAATTTGTGTTCAATAATGAATATTTTAGGCAGAAATTTGGTATGGCGATGGGAAACCCTCTCTCCCCCATTTTGAGTAACTTATATATGGATTTTTTTGAAAGTAAGTTATTAAGGAAGATTCTGCCAAATTATGTTCCATGGTTTAGATATGTAGATGATGTTCTTTGTCTTTGGCCAGTGACTTTAAATCTCAATGAATTCTTACCCAAACTTAATAATTTAATTCCCTCTATCAATTTTACAGTTGAAATAGAAAAAGATTGTTCGATCCCTTTTTTAGATGTTTTAATATATAGGTCTGGAAAAAAGTTTAAGTACAATATTTACAGAAAACCCACTAATAATTGTTCCTATATACATTATTATTCTGATCACCACATTAATGTAAAACGATCCGTTTCTTTCTACTTTGTTTCTAAGAAAAAGAAAGAGAAAAAATATAAATAATCCTAGCCAACATACAGGGCCTTAAATCAAACCAGTCCACGAACAAAGTTGCATATCTGAAAGGACTCATTCAAGAAGCCGGAGCAGACTTTGCATGCCTTACGGAAACTCATCTAAAGGACTGCCAGGCGAATTGTGAGTCCTGTATTGACAAAAAAGAAATACAAATTGACAACTATAACATCCTCCGAGCCGACAGAACAGTGAGACGTAAAGGAGGATGTGCTATTTACACACGCGAAAGGCACATAGCAGAAATGGCTATAAGTACCTCAAACAACTACGTAGAATGTGTAGCAGCAAAAATTGAAAAATTAAATATGGTACTAATTGTAATGTACAGACCCCCAAACACACCAACCTCAAAATTTTCAGATTCCATTACAGAGGTAAGAAACTTAGTAAAAGATCTACACTCTCCAACCCCAAATATTTTTCTCTGTGGTGATTTTAATTTCCCATTCATGAAATATAAAAGGATAGGAAAAAATATATGTATACACCAGGACAAGGGGGGCACACGAGAAGAAGACCAGCAGGTAAAAATGCTACTAGCTTTAGCTGATGAATTTATGTTAACGCAAGAAATAACAGAAAACACAAGAAAAAACAACTGCCTAGATTTGGTATTCACAAACAACAGTACTCGAATTGATAATGTAGAAATATCCCCAACTATGATATCAGACCACAATATCATTGAAATAACAACTAATATAAAGGCAACAGGAAAGGAAAGAACACGCACAACAGAAAGAAGCAAATTCGAAATTTTTAATTTTCACTCCAAAGCTATAAACTGGGAAGATGTGACATCCAGCATGGAAGTAATAGATTGGAAAACCATTTTCGAGGCCAAGACAACGGAAGAGATGCTAATGACGTTAGAGGAGAAGACGCTAGAAATTGTGGAAAAACGTGTCGCAAAGATACAACAAGAGGAAAGAGAAGCAGGTTCGAAAGACAAAAGAGGGCATTGTTCCGAAAGAGAAAAAGAGTGACTGCAAAATTAAGTAATTGTAAAGATGACAACATCAGGAAAATATTAAATGATAAACTAGAAAGTATCGATGTCATCATACAGGAACAAATCGAGAAGCATACAGAGAAAGATGATGATGACGCTATAGAAGCGATAAAGGCTAACTCAAAGTACTTCTATAATTTCGCAAAAAGAAAGTCGAAAAACCAAGCGACTATCGGCCTTTTAAAAAAATGAGAACAGTGATTTATCTGATGATCTAACAGAAGTATCTGAAATATTAAAAGCTCAGTATGAATCATCTTTCAGTATCCCAAAAACTGACAAATTGATATGCGATAGAAACGCGTTCTTTGAAGAAGAACCACAAGGGGAAAGTATAACGGATTTCGACTTTACGACGGATGATATTACACAAGCCATAGGAAAACTAAAAACACACTCAGCGGCAGGACCGGATAAATGGAATGCCACACTGATCAAAAACTGCAAGAATGCAATCGCTGAGCCCCTATACTGGATATGGAGACGATCATTAGAGACGGGAGAAATACCGGGCATCCTGAAGAGCGCGAACATAGTCCCCATATATATAGGAGGAGATCGATCCGAGGCCAAAAACTATAGGCCAGTGTCGCTTACATCTCATCTCACTAAAATTTTTGAAAGAATAGTTAGACAGAAAATCTATGACGTTTTGGAAACTCAGAAAAAAAGTCAATGATAAACAACAAGGGCTTCGATCAGGCAGATCATGCCTATCACAACTAATGGAACACTACAACAACATTATTGATTCACTTGAAAGTAATGAAAACTATGATGTACTATACCAGGGGTGGGGAACCTTTTTTCATTGGAAGGCCGGATTTCATTTAACCAAGACCCTATTAGGCCGCATGCTGAGAATTTAACATATACACTATACAGTACAACAAAATGTCATATTTTAGTCTACAATCTACATATTTACTAATTTTAAATCAAACTTGATAATACGTGAGGGCTTTTATAATAAATAAAAATATTCAGCAAGTGCACATTTATTTTTGGGGGGAATAATTGACAATATAACTAATATTAAGTGAAAAATTATATTAAGTGAAATGATGGTAATATGATATTAAGTGAAAAAGTGATAAACCATTTAATGACTTTTTTGTGACTGCTTATTGCGGGACGGGAGTCGTACATTTGGTTCCAACATCGTTGACCATAGTTTTAGTTCGTCCTCCAGGTGAATATTCGTCATCTGAGATCTCAAGCGCGTTTTGATTTGAGTCACATATGAAAACATTGATTCACAACAGTAGGTTGTGCCGAAACAAGACAACATTCGACGAGCATGTTGGCGCAGACGTGGGTATTGAACGGCACTTTTCCATATTTCAACAGGATCCTTCTTAGTATCAAATAGAGACAAGGATATTATTTTCTAATAGCTCAATCAACTCCATCTGTAAATCTTCAGGTGCTTTGTTTTCGCAAAGACAAAAGTTTTTCAAAGACTTGCCCTTGTGACAACCAGCGCACTTTAGAATGATACGGAAGATCCACAGTGAATGTTTCATCATCAAGCATAAGCATATTGCGAAACTGGCGATGTCGTGATGCATTTGCTCTAATGTAGTTCACAATACGTATAACTTTACTTAATGTGTCACTTAAAACAGTAGATTTGCACAGAGATTCTGTTGATACAAAATACAGTGAAAGGAAATCAAGCTATCTGGACTTGGCAGTACTCTTGTAGTAGCACACAGGGCTGTGGAGTCGGAGTCGGAAGCAATTTTGGTGGTGCTGGAGTCGGAGTCGGTAAAAATGTACCGACTCCGACTCCGACCTCAATATAAATTTTAATAAAATATGTTTTTGTGTGATATCACTGGCAGCTATGGTGGTTAAACCACTTAAATAATAAACACAATGTTTTCCATTTCAGACACTAATGCCATTAATTCATTTTTTCTTTTCAGATATTTTTTATTTTTAATGCTCATTTAATATCGAGTTCTTTCTAAATTTCATAAGTTTTTAACTTTCAAGTCTAAAACCCCTTTCACAGTGGCAAAGACACTTCCAACAAAGTCTGCAGTTTTTAATATTTTACAATAACCACAGATGGGAAACATTTCGTGTGTCAGTGTATGATAGAAGATGATGATGATGAAAAATTATGTGAAGCAAAAATCAGTGGTTTTACTGGCTCTGATAAAAATGCACCAACCAGAGCATCAAATTTGAAAAGACATTTGCAGTGTTTCCATCCAAAATTTTAGAAGTTGTCATTGAGAAAGATAGTAATAAAAACCTTCCAACTACTTCAAAGTTAACAAAAGATCAGAAATCTACTGAACGACAAGCACCACTTACAAGATTCTTTACTACAGACAAAGTTACCGTAACAATGACCACAGATGATGATGCTTCACGTGGTGGTGATGAAATGCCTCTTTTGTAATTATCATCATAGCAGATTTAGAATTAATATACCTTCGGAGTCGGATAGACAAAAAATTGAGGAGTCGGAGTCGGTTTTTTATGTGCCGACTCCACAGCCCTGGTAGCACAACAAATCCTGCACATTTTCCTCTTATGGAAGGTGCACCATCTGTGCATACACTTACTAAATTACATAAATTCAGTTTCGCTTCACGGCATTTTTCTTTGAAGAGAGACAAGACGTCAATTCCACGTGTCTTCCCCGTAAGGGTACCCAAAGCCAGTAACTCCTCGTAGCATTGAAAATCTGCAGTTATAACACGAATAAAAAATGACACTTGCGCTGAGTCAGTAATATCAGTGGACTCATCCAAGGCAATCGAATAATAAGTATTTTCGCTTTGTCATATTGTATGAAGTTCAGTTACATTGAGGGCTAATTCATGTTGCCGATCAGTTATGGTCCTTCTTGAAAGAGGTAGTAGTTTGTATTTGTTAACTTTGTCTGAATCTAAAGAGGCTACAACTTCAACAATGCATTCTTTTATGATTTCCACATCACTATATGGCTTACCTCTTTTTCCAAGTATATATGCTACTTTATAAGTTGCTTCAGTGATTTCAGTCCCTAGGCCTGACATCGTTTTAAATACTTGCTGTTGTTGCTGCTTTTGAAGTTTCATCTTCGTAAGTGCAGACTTTCGGGGTTCTCCTTCCAATATAGCATACTTGTGGTTCTTATGAGTTGCATAATGCTGATATGCATTGTGTTTCTTCACTGTTGCAATTATGGCGTTGCAGAGCAAACACATCATTTTATCTTTTTTAGCAACTATGAAATACTGCAATTCCAATTCTTCATGGAATACTCTGTTCTCTTCCTTTAATTTTCTTTTCACAGTTTTTGACATGATTGGGTACCAGAAGATTTATAAATAAAAATGGTACACGAATTGATCAAATATTTAGTTTTAAATAGTGATGGGACGATTAATCGGAATCGAGAATCGGAAGAATCGAGCATTTTTCAGGAATCGGAATCGAGAGAATTATACCATGATTCCGATTCTTAAAACGATTCTTTAACTTTTAATTGAACCAGTTTTGCAATGTAAACTTTAAAATTTAAATGAAAGAGGATAACAAATTTTATTTTTATTGTATTGTAGCTATACATTAAAACATGTATATCCATGATGTGTAATCAAGAAGATTAAATGAATTGTTACAACTTAGTTGATTTTTATTTTTAAACCAATCTATTATAATTTATAATTTATATTACCATACTCATAATGTAAATAGTTAATCTTAACAGAGTAAAATATGACAATTTCCAGAAAAACAAGTATAGAATTATATTTAAAAATATTGAGAATCGGAATCGAGAATCGTATCGGAATCGAGACTTTTTAGTGGTATCGGAATCGGAATCGTTAAAAATTTTGGTATCGTCCCATCACTAGTTTTAAAGGAAACAAGCGTGCGTGTCACTATCAGAGAATCGTCAGTAACTGTCATCCAGTCAGCCAGTCGAGTTGATCGTTGATAGGTAAGGGCGTAAGCCGTAAGGCAACGCTGCCAGTTTCAACTGGCAACGTTGCCATATTTCCTATTGTTCAAGCCATAAAGAAGGCTTGTATGTGTAAGAAGTAGTGAAGCTGAAACCATGATCTAATGAAATAGCCTAAAGCCCTAAAGGGTATCAGTTGCTGTCCATTATCGTACGGTATGAATTCTGAATGTCAAACAGGCAGAAGGCCGCAGGTTCCCCACCCCTGTACTATACACAGACTTTGCTAAAGCGTTCGACAAGTGTGACCACGGAATCATAATACATAAACTGAAATATATGGGAATAACAGGAAAAGTAGGGAAATGAATATATAATTTCCTTAGTGAGCGGAGGCAAGTCGTTACAGTACAAGGAGTATCTTCATCAGAATCAGAGGTCCTCAGCTCGGTACCACAAGGAACAGTATTAGCTCCCTACTCTTCATAATCATGCTAGCTGACATAGATGAGGACGTTACCAGAGACAGCACAGTAACATCCTTTGCGGATGACACAAAGATCAGTAGAAAAATAAGAAACCCAGAAGACATAGGATCTCTACAAACCGACATAAACAAAATCTACAAGTGGACTGAAGACAACAATATGAAGTTTAACACCGAGAAATTTCAGCTATTACGGTACGGAAAAAGAGAAGACTTAAAGTCCAAGGAATATTATACCCCAAATGGACAGGAAATTCAGAGAAATTCCAGAGCAAAAGATTTAGGGGTTGTAATGACAGATGATGCGAAATTTGAAACACAAAATAAGATAGCAGTAAACAGAGCAAAGAGAATAACGGGTCAGATATTGAGAACCTTTAAACGAAGTGATAGGAATGTAATGATTCCTCTACTGAAAATCCTGATAATACCCAAATTGGAATACTGCTCGGTCCTAACATCCCCATATAAAAAAGAAGACATTAGACAGCTGGAGGGGATCCAAAGAAGCTTCACAGCCAAGATCAATGGGTGCAAAGAACTAAATTACTGGGAAAGGTTACGAGAACTAGACCTATATTCAGTGGAAAGGAGAAGAGAGAGATACACCATTATTTACACTTGGAAAATAATGGAGAAACTAGTCCCTAATCTTACTCTGAATCCCATAACTCCCCAAACAACGGTGGAAAGTAGAAGCGGTAGACTGTGTCGTATTTCCAAATTGAAGGCGAGACAGGGAACATCCTTAACCCTGAAAGAAAATAGCTTTGTAGTGAGAGGACCAAAACTGTTTAATCAGTTGCCCAAAGACCTAAGAAACACGAAGGGAGTTGCAGTGGAAATCTTCAAAAGAAGACTAGACGACGACGACTGGCTCAGAACAATCCCCGATGAGCCGGGCGTACCTGGCTATGTGAGGTGGAGAGCGCAAGAGTCCAACTCACTACTTCACCAGGCCAACTCGAGAGGAGGGGCGACAAGCTTGACCTTCGCGAAATGAGAAGTCATCGCGCCGAACCTTTGTAAGGTAAGGTATATATATATATAATTTGAGGCGATTGTCCCATTTGAATACTAATTTGTCGGGGCTCTCGTTCAACATTTTTAAACTATTCTCTTTTAGTTAAGGTGTTTATAAGATTTTCCTTTTTAAAATGATTTACGGTGACGAGAGCAAGTCCCCCGTTTAACAGTTAACCACTCTATTATTATTATTTAAGACGCTTTACAAGAAATTAGCTGCACTTTTTAATGTTTTGAGGAGTTTGCACACAAGGTGTTCAGTAAAGACTTTTTATATTTATAGGTTAAAACCGAAAATTGGCTAAGAATTGCTTAAAACAAACCATAGAGCGGTCCGGTAAACATATTTGTAACACGATCCTTCGCAAATTGGCATCTAAATGGATACGACAAGCCACTGAACGGCGCAGACTTTATAAAAATAAGTTTATACATTATAAATAATTAAGTACGGTGATACCCACCTCATTATTATATGTATAAAATTAGACGCCTTCAACACTTTTGGTAAACTTATCTTGTAATTTTTCAGTTCGGCTAAAAATGCATACCTGTGTCACGCCTTTTTGGGTTCATAGTATCATGCGAAGTTCATTTATGATCGGAGTTGTGCCGAGATATCTGTCAATACACACAAGGTCTTTCGTGGATAGACTAATAAACGTTTGGAACATCTCCCGAAATACTTAATACAATTTTTTTTTTACATTGGCCTCTGTTCTTACGCATTTATCCTTATTACTAAATGCGCGTAGAAACAAAATAGAGAATTTCACCCTCCGATTAATTTGAAGGTTGGAATATTTATATATATATATATATATAACACACACACACACCTTTAGCTTCCGCCCGAATTGTTCATTCTGACGAAGGTCAAGCTTTTCACTCCACCTTAGACCTACAGTTTAACGTGGAATCCGAACCACGCCTCACCAGCAGCCCAGCGTCTTCACCACTAGACCACCCAGAGTACCCATTTATCTACCACCCACTTTATTGTGTGAAAAGATGAACAGCTGGGTTTTGCTGCGCGCCGGCTGCCGTCACCAGGGCTCGATCCCGGGGCCGATGGATTCGTAGTCAGCGACGCTAACCACTACACCACCGAGTCTCTCTCACACACACACACACACACACACACACACACACACACACACACACACACACTTGTCCTATATTCAATGCACGGCTGGATTCGACTCTAAAATTGGGATTCGTCAAATCCTAAGAGGTATAATTATATATGAAAAGAATTATTGTCGGACCGTATGACAAATAACACGTTCACATACTTATATATACGCCTCAAAATAATCAGCTTAATTTATTTTGTTTAAAAATAATGCATTTATTAAACGCGTCTAATGAAGGCGGGCGGCCAGCCTGACCTTCGTGAAATGATCGCACGGTGCAAATAAGACGTTGAAAGGTACTGTACAATATTCCTGAGATCATCAGCAGCCCCACAACTATAGAGGTGGTAACTCAAGCTTAGTGCAACTAATCCACCATTCGACGAAAATTCCTCTAGCCGGTAATTAGGATTACATTTAGTACATAATTATGAATAATTTTCGTGCGCCAGTACCGTGCATAGCTTTTTTTTTATACACTCTCGAGCGTGCAATGTTCACAAGGAAATCAATAACATTATTTTAAAGAGGGGCAGTTAAAATGAAGGGTCTCTATACTTTAACGCAGCATGCGTCTATTAATGATTTATTGTTAGTTAAAACTGCAAAATCTGACAGGGAACTAATTG